>ML777149.1:661913-720761 GCA_009831015.1 Picea engelmannii
CCATATGAGGCAACAAAGTTTAAGTTTTCATCACCATTTCCAAGAGAATAAAGAAAGAAATCACCATAACTATAGCTAGAAGCGTAATGGTAGGGACCCAAATTTGGATACTCCTGAAACGTTGATACCTAGTGTTTGATATGCAAATTCGACCTCTCTTTCATTTGCAAGTATGCTATTTATCACACAAGGACTTGTGTGAATTTGGGAGAATGCTATGAAATCAAATCAAGGACTTGCACCTCAAGGATGATGATCATATTGATAATGATTTTTATGAGGGCAATGCCTCATGAACCAAGGGATCGCAAAGACAAGAATTGTGAGCATCCATAATCCACAAAACACATAAGCATCTCTAAACAATATTAGTATCAAAGAAAGGAAAAATATTATCGTCTCAATTTGAAGACTTGCACCTCAAAACTAAATTCTAAACTATCAAAATTTTAGATAAAAGTAATACTTCATAAACCACCTCTATTTCACAATTGTTATCTATGTAAATTTATTCACAACAAACACATCTTATATACACAGTATTCCCTAACTTTACCTCCTAAAATATTACCCTAAAAAGTAAACCATATTTTATCATATTTTACATAGAAAGTTGTAGCTATTGCTTTTGTTTATAGTTCACCTAAACTCATTCAATACCTCCCATACATCTAATATCCTCATGTAACATTGGCATTTGTTCTTTTTTTTAGAATATCAATGTCAGGTTCTCCTGACTACTTGAAGTATGGAATGGGGTATAGTAGGAGGGGGACTTTAATTTCAACCCTATCCACTAGGATATGTTCACCCTGAGACCTTCAATATATGAATCAACTCTATGGAGAATTGTTTTATGTCCTAGTAGTGAGTGTGTCTCTCTTTACCATAGCTTCTATGTTAGTGTTTGTCACCTCGAATCTATATTCCTCAGTACCTCATTTATGGAGGTGTTGATGATTTTTTTGCAACCTACGAGTGTCTTCCCTCCAGAATTGGGTAGCCATATGGATCTACTATTAGGTGAATATGATTTTTCCATACCTTACTTGGTCTGGCCCCTTCTACTCTTATCTTCAATTCTACTATAATATCTTTAGGTTCATGTTATTTTGTAGTTGTGAACCTCATAGTTTCATTCTTTAAATGCTCATATTTACACACCCCCGACATAGGGGTTTGGTGACCTCAATATTTGTTGCAACGCCTAATTGTGTAGGTAAGGTTTGCAAAGGACATTTCTCCTTTTAGGGGTGATATCAAAATACAATTCACAAAATTTCCAAGGGTTTTGGAAATCCGTCTTCATAAGAGATATGTATCATTCAATGTTAAATTTGTACCATTGATCTTTTAAGTATAAATCATAGACCCTAGCAAGTGGTCTATGTGCAAACATTTTGTAAGCTTGCTCAATAATATCCTCACATACATATGTTAATCTTGCAATTTCCTAATCCTTTTTTGTAGTTTCTTGTATTTGTTTTACCAGGTCAATTTTTATCTTGGTATTTTCATTACCGAGGACTTCTAAATTTTCATTAAAATATATTGAGGTTAAAGAAAATTTATATTCCAGCTAAGTGATTACTTGGTTATGCTCAATGAAAAAAAAAGGTTCTCACCTTTTGATTCTTCTTATTGTTTCCATTGCTACTTCACCTTGAGCAATCAACAACTGTCTCATCAAAACTTTAACTAAATTTGTGGCCACAATGTGTGTTAGAATCCTCTTTTGCAGTCTATTCGAACCATATCTCCTTATCCTCTTCGAAATATGCTCAATAACATAGATACTCTCTTCATGTATCACAAGTGTCTTTTCATCAACAAGGTTGTTGATTTATTCTTTTCCTTTAACAATTGGAACCCCTAATAGGGTGGCAGGATCTTCTTACTATGGGGAATCTAGAATATCAAATGTCTCCTTTAATATTTGATTCTAGTTCCTAATCTACTGAGGACATATCCTCCTACTCCTTCACACTCTTCTTATGCAATAGTTGATATAGGCTCTATAGCATCCATGGATTCTTCAGCTACTAGTGTTGGCACAAGTTCTAAAGCATGTGATGAGTCTTCAATACATGGTTTTGATGCTACATTTTCTTCAGGATGTATAATGAACATGTCCCATGTGACATATGGTTGTATTATTCATAATTCATCGAAAACAAATAGCTTAATCAACCCATGGTGTGCTACAACTACTTATGTTCTCGATTGGACTTCTATATCCATCCTTTAGAGCAACTTCATTAAGTAATATGGAATGCCAATGATCCTCCAATGTATCTAATGTTCCAAGATCTTAAAATGTTGTTCCAACCTATAGGCTCTCATATGTTCAATGTTCAATCCCGTGTTTTTTTGTGAACTCCACAATTGATTTTCACTTCTACAATAACCCACACTTTGTGAAATCTATTGCCTATTTCTTAGCACTTTCCTTTCTACTGCATTTGGCCAGCATTGTCGATATCCATAGTGATATTATAGGTTGATGATTCAAACTCATTTCTCATTCGTGGAAAATATGTTTTAGATTTGTTACTATGGTGGAGGGTTGGTGAATCTTCTGCATCCATAACTGCTCATTATTAGTTACCATTATTCACACATTGTTTATGGAGTGATCAACAATTAATTCAAGTAATAAAGCATCAACACATATGATTAAGCATATATCATATTGATGAAGGCATTAAAGCCATTATTTATGTTTTTCACCCAAAAGTAATTGTCTTCATTTCTAATTGTAATTGTTTCCTTCAAAATTGGTGGCACAGGTTGGCCTGTTAGCCAACGAGTTGATAGAGGGTTCATACCATCAGTATCAGTCACTCCATAGCCATATTTATAAAACATTGAATCCCTATCGCAATAAGGATTTCCTTAATAGAAGTCTCGTGCATACAATCTACCTTTTCAGTCAATGTCAGCTCCCAAAACAAAATTGGTAATCTCATGAACATCTATGCTTGAAAATGACTTCAAGAACAAATTTGGTGTTCTCAATTTAATCACGATCCTTTAATTGATTTAAAAATTGCAATTTCTCGAGAATTTGTGAATTCCCTCAGTGGGTTGCTAATTTTACTGGTTTTAAAATTGAAATTGTATGATCTGACTCCTCACACACTCGTTGCTCTGCTCTATTCCTGTGTGAATGACATATTTTTTTCTTAAAAAAACTTCAACATTGGTCGCTCTAGCGACTAAGATGTTGGTCTCTCTAGAGACTAACATGTTCTTCGCTTGTATTGCCATTTGGTCGCAAACACCAACATTGGTCTCTCTAGCGACTAACATGTTAGTCGCTAGAGCGACCAACGTGTTAGTCACTTGTATTTCCATTTGGTCGCAAGCTAGGTCACTTGGTCGCTCTAGCGACTAACTGATCTTCCTTCTTTTTACCTTTTTAACTTCAGGTTTGGTCGCTCTAGCGACTAATATTCGTCGTTCTACCGACTCAGAGTGGTTTATTGACTAAGTTTTCCAGGGTTTTCTTGGTCACTCTTGCAACTAAGATTAGTCGTTCGACCGACTAACATTCTTCGCTAGCAGAACTTTTCCCAGTCGCTAGACCAATGAAGATCCATGTGTGGCCACTAGACCAACGAATGGATTCCGACGAAAAAAAAATCATCTTGGTCGCAAAAACGACCCTATGCCGACGAAACTTTGTCTCTACTTCATCGCAAAAACATTCAAATTTAATAGTGTACGGTAACCACACTCAGGAACCGAACCATTGCACATGTCAAGGTGCAGTGGAAACACTTTGTCCCAAATGAGGCTATGCGGGATATGGAGGATGCCATGAGACAGTCATATCCATTTTTATTTACTTTTGTATATACAAATCACATTGACAGATAGAAAATCGAGGACAATGTTCCTTTAAGGGGGAGGGAATTGTAACACCCCTGTTTCCCCCTGTTTGTAAATATAATTATATGGTCCAAGAGACTATGGAAAACTCAATATGTGTGAATGTTTGATTTGATGGACCTTTGTATAAAAGGTCAACGAATGTAAATTTTGTTATTTAATAGAAAATGGATAAGTGTTGCATGATTGTTGGAAAGGGGATTGTAATATCCCCAAGGACGATGTTAAGCCCTAAATAGTGTCTCATTACCCCTTAATTGGGACATATTATATTAGTAATGTTATTTTATTTATGTCGGCTTCAGTCCATTATTTGTAATTATACCTCTTAGTCTCCTATATATACCAAGGAGACATTTTCATTTTCAATCATCTTGTAATTGTACATTTATGTGGGCATAAGGAGGTTTCCCCTTCGAAGAGGCTTATTATCTGAATTTATCTCTTTTTAAAGGCATTGATTACTTATTCTGAGGTTTTTCTATGCTATATTAATATTTGGTTCTTAACATATGGTATCAGAGCTCAAGGTATTGGGGTTTCGCTGCTACATCTGAGACACCGTGGAATTTTCAATATAAAATTTTGTCTACAACATTTCACAAGGAATAGATTAAAGGATATTTAGTATACAGATCAAGGTACGTTGGGTTAAAATTTCATCTCTTGATCCCTTATACTTTCAGAGATACATCATGTGCAAGATAGGGTTCTGGAATCATCCTGAATTGAGTCATTGCGGAATTTTCTCTATAAAAACATTTTTGTAATGTTTCAAACCTAGAACTCTGGAGGATATTCAGAAAAATTATTAAGGTATCTATGGTAAAAATTTCATCTTCTGGGTCATCTTATATTTGTAGATACACCCTGTGGAATATAGGGTATCTAACTAGTCCTATTGACTAGTCTCAAGAAGGTGTTCCAAATTGGGTGAGACTAGTTGCATTGGATAGTGAGACTAGTCAATAGGACTATCCAAATTGAGTGAGACTAGTTGCATTGGATAGTGGATAGTCTTTTGTATTTCTGGTACTAGTTTTAGAATTTTATGTCAATTATTTTGTGTGGTGCACGCTATACAAGTGAGATCTTCTGGAAAGGCCAAAAATCAGAAAGTTGTGGGGAAGTTACCATAAATTCCACTTGGCACATCCAATTTTGATCAGACCTATGCCATTGTAGAGAAGAAATATCATAGAACTACAAAAAATAAAGTTTCATACCCAGAAGGGACAAAAATTTAGAGATACAACATAAGAAATATTGTCTAACATAACCACCTCAAAATCAAGGTTCAAAAGTGATACTTGGCCAACATGCAACCCAAAAAGGGAACTTGTACACCAAATGAGCCTCCAGACAATTCTACTTGGACTCTTGATGAAGGTGAAGAAATGCGTAGGAACATAAATGATTTACAAAAGAAGATAGTAACAAAATATGAACTACAAGAGATGGAAGCTAAGTTGGAGGCAAATATGAATGGTTTAAAAGAGGAGATCATGGAAGGATTGAAAAATTTCATAATAGAGAGGACACCTGAAAGTGAAAATGTATCCCATGAAATTCACGATGAGGACACAAGGAAGGTGAATCAAGAATAGAGAAACTCTAACTTTGGGTTGAAGACCATCCACGTTCCTAAGATCAATATGAGGAAGTTTGATGGCAAGGACCCTATCACATGGATACTTCAGATGGAGCAATTCTTTGATCTACATAATGTGCCACATACACAAAAGGTACGAATCACTTCTTTGTATTTAGAACCCAATCAATTTGTATGGTATAGATGGCTTTGTTCTCGCAAATCACTCGTCACTTGGAAAATTTTCATGGAATAAATGATAACACACTATGAGGATACAAGGAGCAATACCTTCTTTAGCCAATTGATAAATCTCAAGCAAAAGGGTTCAGTTATAGAGCACATTGAGAACTTACAAAGATTGAATATAAAGGTAACAGATATTCCAGATGAGCACTTGATTGATGTATTCATAGGAACTTTAAGAGATAACATTCGACATGAGGTTCACCTTTGGGAACCCAAATCATTGCAGAATGCATTTAGGGTGGCAATAAATTTTGAAAGTAAAAATATGGCTATGGCTAATAGAAGGGCCAATCCTAACATCTATAGAGAGAATAATGCACCTTCTTCTAAAACACCTCAACCGACAATTTTGACACATCAACAATTGGAGGAAAGTAAAACAAAAGGTTTATTCTTTAATTGTGATAGCAAGTACCAATAAGGGACATAAGTGTGGTGAGAAGAAATTATTCTACATGGATTGTGAAGAGGAAGAAGAACAAGAACATGAACAAGAACCATCTCAAGATGAAAAAGTAGAATCAATTTATTCTGAAGAGTTGACTCCCACGATATCATGTAATGCATTGGCTGGAATTAACACTCCTCAAACCCTCAAGATTGAAGGATATATAAAAAAGAAAAAGGTAATAGTCTTAATTGATTTTGGAAGTACTCATAATTTCATTCACTATAAATTAGCAAAAGATCTCAATTGCTTTGTATATGCAACACTAGAGTTTCAAGTAATGATTGCAAATGGAGGAACTATCAATTGCTCAGGAAAATGTAATAAGATCAATCTTACTATGGGGGAATATGTAATGAATAGTCCAATGATTTCTATACCCGTGGGTGGTGCTAATGTTGTACTAGGAATCCAATGGTTACAATCATTAGGAACAATGGCTTTTAATTTTCAAGAACTTTTCATGAAATTTTCATTGGAAGGAAAATAAATTGAGTTAAGAGGTATCACAGGGAAACCCAGTAAGGTGATAATCTCTAATGGCATGAAAAAATTATTGAAAAAGGGGCATCAAGGTGTTATTGCACAACTATTCTCTCTAGATGTTCAAACATATAAGCCATGTATTATGCTAGATCTCCAAGGGATCATTGATAAGCATTCCAAAGTATTTGAAGATATTCCCAAAGGTCTTCCACCCACTCGAAATCATGATAATGATATTCACCTAATTCTTGGGAGTGTTCCTCCTAACATCAGGCCATAAAGATACCCCTATGCCTAGAAGAGTGAAATTAAGCGCATGGTTGAAGAAATGCTAGAGGCTGACATTACTAGACCTAGCCAAAGTTCTTACTCTGCACCGATGGTAATGGTATTCAAGAAATATGGCTCATGGCGTATGTGTTCAAATTATAGAGAGCTCAACAAGATCACTATTAAAGATAAGTTTCCCATTCATGTCATTGATGAATCGTTATATGAACTACATGAAGCAATCTATTTCACAAAGTTGGATCTTCTTTTAGGGTATCATCAGATTAGAATGAAGGAAGAAGATATCCCAAAAACAACATTATGAACTCATGAAGGCCATTATGAATTTTTGGTCATGCCTTTTGGCCTTACAAATGCACCTTCCACATTCCAAGGGTTGATGAATTCCATTTTCAAGCCCTTCCTTCGAAAATGTGTGTTAGTATTTTTTTATGATATACTAATCTATAGAAAGTCTTGGGAGGATCATGTGCGACATGTTGACAAGGTGCTACAACTACTAAAGGAGCAACAACTATATTCCAAACCATCCAAATGTGTCTTTGTACTGAAGGAGGTAGAGTATTTGGGTCATATTGTATCTCATGAAGGTGTCAAGGTAGATCCTAACAAGATTAAGGCCATGATGGACTGGATGATTCCCAAAACATTGAAGAATATTAGAGGATTTTTGGGTTTGATAGGTTACTACCGCAAGTTTGTTCGACATTATGAAAGAATAACAACTAAGAAGGATGCATTTTCATGGACTCTAGAGGCAACTAAAGCTTTTGAATAACTTAAAGAGGTGATGTGCAAAGCTCCTGTCTTGACCACTCCAAACTTCACAACAAACTTTATTGTGGAATGTGATGCCTCAAGAAATGGAATTGGTGTTGTCCTAATGCAAGAAGGAAGGCCCCTGGCTTTTGAAAGTTGACCACTCAAGGGAAAGGACTTACACAAACCCATTTATGATAAGGAAATGATGTAAATACTACATGCATTGAAGAAATGGTGTCCTTACCTAATAGGTAGACACTTCAAGGTCAAAACAAATCATGATAGTTGTTATCACTGAAATTTCATCCACAAATGGTCACAGGAATCCAACATCTTCAAACATCTATTTAGTTCACCCATGGACCAAAAATGTATTTCCAAAAGGTCCAAAACTATACAGCTAGTAATAAAATCAGCATGCACTATGACTACACAAGGAGCGCGCGCACCTGTGCCATTCAGAAACGCCAGAAAAGTGCACATGCGCACGATGCACGACTGTGGACACAAAAAACCACGCACCCCTTAGAACGACGCATTTATGATATTGGTCAGCCCTCCACCCACTTCTGGTTCATCTTCCAAGTCGATTTGACACCCAAATCTCGGTTGAATCCGACTGGGGAGCTGGTCAAAGACCTAAGGGTGCCCTAAAAGGCCCCTTGTTCACACTAAAGTTGGTTGAATAATGCCTCAAAGATGCTATAAAAAGAGGCCATGGGTGCACTATATTTTCAAGGAATTCATTTGTATTGTTATGCTGCTGATATTCTCTTGGCAGATCCTCTTTCCTCATCAAGAGCATACTAGCACCATTGCACTTAGCCATTCATATCACCTCTTGAGTGAATGTGATTTGGATTCTCTTCACCATTTCATTTTATCTCCTTACTTGTAAGAAGATCTCAATATTTGGGGGTCCAAGAGCCGTCCCTTGGAGGAAGAGGGGACCCAAAGTCTCCCTTTCTCTTCAGTGTTTTCTTTCCACTAATACAATCATTTCCATTGGTGGTATGAGTCTTGTTTGTTTCTTGTTCTAATGTCCTTATGCACTATAGTTTAATTTCTTTTATCATTCTTAGTTTAACTCTTTGCTTATCTTTTATGCTTTACACTTCTAACTCTTTCCTCTACTACTGTCTTGCCTAGCTGACCCAACTAGGCTTGTAAGCACCCTTATTTTTCTCATTTAGGTGACAAAAGAAGCGTAACAGATTGGCGACTCCACTGGGGAAAGGTATCAATTTCCTACCCCATTTGGGTTATTTTAGTTGTTCTTTTTGTTTCTTTCACTTGCATGGATCATAACCGTCCCAAGGCGACTTGCAAAAATCCAAGTTCAAAGCTGAGCAGAGAGAATTTCATCTGAAATTTTCCTCACGACCATGTAACAGACAGTGCACGCATGTTTTAACCCACATACGCGTCTTCAGCGCACGTGTGCCAAAACCACTATATTGTTTAGCGTCTTCTGCGTGCCTGTGCCCATAAATCTCTTTTAGTTCGCGCATTGATGCTCAGAGTGCCTCTGTCTATTCTGAGGCTCGTGCACCTGTGCAGAAAAACACACATTGTAAGATTTTTGTGATTTGTGGTAGGCCCATAGCCTCCTTAAAATTGATTCCTTGCACATTGTAATCTACACCACACTTATATTCCCTCTCCATATAAAGGGATTAGTCAAAATGTAGACACTTAGGGGGTTAAAATCATTATTTTTCCTCTTTTTCTTTCATGTTGCCACATGGATGGATTTCTTTGATTAAATTTTAAGTTGGAATCATTCTACATCACATATACAACTTGCATTGGGACCAGAAATTGGATATCAATCGTTGAGTATGCTCTTCTCTCACGCCCCAAAGCGATCTTGAGAATTAGAAAGAGGTTGAAGGAAAATTTCATCTCCCTTAAAAAGACAAAATCTTTAGGAGAGGACAACAGCCCCCCTCGGGACTCCTCTTAGTTTATTTTTCAAACATATCTTAAGATTGTAAGGGCCCATACATGCCCACATGCTACAAAGATGGGATAGTGTTGAGATTTATTTTCTTAGATTAAATCACTAGGGAAGTTTAAAGCTTGTAACGGGCCCATACATGCCCGCATATGCACAATATAGGATAGTTTCAAAGATTTCTTAGATTAAATCACATTAGGGAGTTAAAGGAATAGTAAGGACCCACATGTCCACATACTAGTTTCCTAGGAACTTTTAAATTCCGCAAGGTTGTACCAATGACACTTAGTTAATTAGGTAATCAAGAATTGTAAGGACCAAGCGAAGTCCACATGCAACAAGGTGACACCTAATTTATTAAAAATATTGGCACACTTTCACTTGTTCACACACAAAAGTCAATATTCACTCACATAGTTTTCATCTCGAAACATGGAGGTTGAAGTAAGTTTCCTCCAAAGGGATTCTAAAACACCCCACCCTTTTCTTGACGAAACTATCCACTCTCACTTAATTTCAACGATATTGGCTCACACCCCCAATCTCTCAAACAACCACATCTAAATTTTTTCTAAAAACTCACTAAGTTTTCCTCCACAGGAGGTGCCAAAAGAAATTTTTTAGTCTAGGTAGGATTTCGGGGATAGGCATCCAAATAATTCCCAGTTATCTAGTTCTCACATCTTTAAACAATAGAAGTTGTCAAATAGGGAACTTTAAATCCTCCAAGTCAAGTGTTCCTAAAACCATAAAGCAGGGAGATACCCATGAAGGGTTGAAGGCTGAGGTTCGGTTGTTCTGTGTGTCCCCCGTTGAGGCACCCACCTCTTGGACGGGATCCAGCCCGTGACCCATTTCTTAGGCCAAAAATCTAAATGTCACACTTTAACTAAGGTAGCTAGTGACCAAATTTTATGAAATCTACCCAGGTGACAATTGTGGACTGCAATTGCACCTTGATCAGATTTTGTGTGGCTATTGGGAAATATCACCAGCTCTTTCGGGATATTTACCCTCTAACCCTCATTATAACTGATTACGTCATCCTTCACTAGTTCCTCTTCCGGTGGCTTCAGACCCCACTGTTGAGTGCTATTGGAAGGTCCAGTGTTGTTTGAGAGGAAGGAAGTTACGTCTTTTAGGACATGAGCATTTGTTTTCTTTGTTCTCCTACACGGACAAAATCCACCTACCTACATGTATGCTTCTTTTGATTTATGTATGTTGTTCTTGTGATTACATATGATTTTGAGATATATTGTGAAGGTCCAAGTTATACAAAGTATCTTTTTCATTAATTGCTCTCATCACCATTTGCACACATCCACCTTGCTAGTCAGACATCATAGGGGACCCACAGAATCCCCGTTGTTCCAGACGCTTGCTAAATCTCTCTCCCATTCTAGGGGGAGTTCCTAGTCTTGCCAACTCATCGACCATACTTCCCCACACCCCTGTGAGTGCTACTATCTTGGGATCATCTTTTCTTGGTTCCACTTTGCTTGGATCCACTTCCCAAGGTCAAACATCCCCACACTCTCCTTTACACAGAAGTGGGGGGGCAACTTCTTCCCAAGGGGGAAAGTACAAACCCACCTAGCCCCCCTCAAGGGTTAGGTACACAAAACACTCACACCATGGCCAAAACCAATCCTCCACCACCACCTCATATGCCATACTTGGCTTCCCTCAACATACCGGATCTGACTAAACTCACCAATGATCTTATATTGCACAACTCCACATGGCCTGCAATGCCTACCAAACTGCCTTTAGAGATCCCCAAGTTTGAAGGAAAACCGGGAGATGATCTCGCCAACCATATCATGACCTTTCACTTATGGTGCTCTTCAAAAAACATCATGGACGATTATTTCTGATTAAGGTTATTTCAACATACACTCACTGGACCATCAACTAAGTGGTATGTAGAATAAAAATCTAGATCCCATGTGACCTTTGAATCCTTGGCCAAAGCATTCTTAACCTTCTTCAACTACCAATTTGTCATGACAATGGCCTCGAACTACTCTTATAATTTAAAAAAACCTCTGCCATGCACATTGTTGACCACATTCACGAATGGTGTTGGCGACATAGTCTCTGCAAAGTTGAAGCTACTCTAAATCACTTGTTTCTCTCCTTGCCAAAGATGTGGCCGCCATATTGCCCCAGTTTGAAGAAAAAGCGATTAGAAAGGCCCAACAGTTCAAACTCATTTACTCACAACAAGGGTACTTGTATACGATACTACCTGATGCCTCGAGACCTGTTCCATTCAGCCAAGAAAAACCTGGGATGTCTCACTCAGCAGATGGATTGATTGGTACCACTACACACCACAATTCACACCCCCAACAACCACCAATGTATGGAACACCTCAGTATCCACCATCATATGGAGGACCCCCTGATTATAATCCTCCCCCTTATCCACAACCATACACCTTGGCCTTTCCTCCACCCACCAGCGGACCACCTCCAACACCCACGATATGCCCTGCAACCCAACCTAGTTCTGGTACCCCCTCTACCTCTGCTTACACCCTAAGCACTAGTAAAAGCACCATGCCTTCCTATGCATCCTACAGATCATTAACACATCATAATCTATGCTTTCCATTCCCTTGTCCCCCCCAGCCCATTCCTTCACCACAAGGACAACAACATGCTAGGGTTAATTTTGTTCAACCCTCTCCTGTTCAACAGTATCAAATTTTTGAACAACTAAATACAGTTAATCGATACCATGAGTCAAACAATTCCATAAAGAAAGGAAAAAAATGAAACAATAATAATCTCTGACCAGGAGGAAACCAAACCCAACTCCAGCAGAACCAACCTGCAGGGGACAACCAGAACCAGGGCAAATAGAACCCCCAAGGGGGCAATAACAACAAATGCCAAGGGAAGAAAAACAAAAATATTCAGACAAACTTCCCTTGTGCCCTTTGCGGTGAGTATGGCCATTATACCCACCATTGCCCCCAAATTGCAGACTTCAAATAGATGAAAGAATCCGGTAATGGACCACATCCACCAACCCCGCCTATCCTCCAACAGGCCCCACAACAATATGTTCAGCACCCACCCTCAATCGTGTTGCAAAACCCCATACCACATCAAGGGGTGATGAACACCCAACAAGAGATGAAACATGCCCCACCACAGGTAGGACCATATCACAACCCGAGAACTTCTGCAGATCGAACTATCCTCCTCACTAGTGAGGAAGAAGTCCTTCTACAAACGCGTAGTCATCAATACAACAATCCCTCTGACCTGACTCCCATTACCTCAGAGGCCACCCCAGTCACGACTGGCCCACCTTCGATGATTCTGCACCCTAATATTGAAACACCTCTTCACATCCCTCTAATCCCATTGCGAAGGAATGTCCACAACCCTTAAGCTAGGGCAACCCACAATTATAGTCTGGTCGATGACTTGGCACAATCCCTCAATTTCATGTCAGTCTTAGAAGTTCTTCAAACTTGTCCTACTCAACGTAAGTCATTACTTTACGCTTTGGGGGTAGTCGACCATGTCGATACTCAACTCATCACATTTGATCTCGAAAGTGGAGAACCTCATCTCCCTACTCTTGTTGCTTTTCAAATATCGGTTAAAATACGAAATGTCATAGTCCACCGCTGCATTATTGATGAAGGTGCATCCACTTGCATCATCTTCAAAACCGTCTGGAAGAAACTTGGCTCTCCAGAGCTAATACCATCCGCCATTACTCTGAGGGCTTACGATGGACGACCCTTGTCTCCCGAGGGGCTCTTCCAAAATGTCCCTGTCGAACTCGAGGGAAAAACTATTCTTATTGACATTGAGGTTATCGATGTCCCACTCGACTACAATATTTTTTTTGGTCGTAGCTACATGTATGCTATGAAGGAAGTCACCTCTTCTGTGTTTCGAACCATGATGTTTCCCCATAATGGAAATATCAACACCATCGATCAGGTATCACATTATGAGCCTAACCCTTAATCCAACATCGAAAACATCCTCCCTTTTGTCCACACTAATCCAGATTCCTATCAACTCATCGAAATGGGCCCCAAAATTTTTAAGGACCCATCCTTTCTAGGGACATACCACAGAGCACCACCGCTCATCCATCCCTCAGCACAAGTATGTGTCGTCTCCACCAACGGAACCACAACTGACGATACTCTCCCTCCCACTGAGGCCTCTTTCATCCCTGACGTCCCACTAGTCGCAAAACTCCTCCCTCAGGAATCTCCTGGAACCTGTTCAACTCTACCCATTCCTGATCTTCCCCTCCCCCAGGGCCATATCTTGGTTTGGGAGACAGTCCCCCAAGACATTTCCCAAATCCCTTTCTTTTACCCCCCACCGAGTGTACAACCTTTCCAAGTAGCTGCAATGCTCACCCTTCCTAACATGGTGTTGGCAATCCCAGTATGGTATCTACATCCACCTAAGATGGTCCCTCAATTATCCCTCCCTCCCCAAATAGAAGGAATCTCGATGCAGATTCCCATACTTATTCCCACCATCCCACCCACACTCCCACTCACTAGCCCCCCTACTACAACTAGGGGCAGATGAAAAAATAAAGAGCCCACCGCTCCAATTCCCCCACATGTCCAACCTCCTTGCATGCTATGCAAGAAAGACAGACACCCCACCAACAAGTGCCCATCTCTCCCCGAGCTACGTAATCTCATTCAACTCCCTCAAGCACCACCATCGCTCTTTGTTTCCTCCAATATTGCCTCTATCTCCCAGAACACAAGTAACAAAGGACTATCAACCAAATTCGCATGTGCCATCTGTTCAAAATATGGCCATTATACACACCATTGTCCAGCGTTACCTCAATTCTGGCAGACTCTAATAGTCTTACGCTAGATCTTTCAGAAAGAACCCAACCCAACACACGTCACTGACATCCATTATGTCACGACCTCCATCAATGAACATATGAGATTCCCTTGCTCTCTATGTGAATCACTTGATCATTTCACATATCAATTTCCTATGATCATTGAATACAGGCATTCCCAGCTAGCCCTTATTCAAAATCCTACACCCCCAACTCCAATAGAACTAGTGAGTACCCCTACCCCATCACCAGATGTGGTTCATATCTTCTCGCCAAAACCTGAGGCACTCCCTACTCCCCCATGGTTCCTGGATGATTTATATGAGGATTTACCCCCAAATCCCCCCAATTCTCCAATTCATTTCCCCACAGAAATTCTACGCCCGACTACCATTTTCAACCCACCATATCTCGATATTTGGTTTATGTCAAGTGAACCATCGCAACCTCCTTGCGACACCCCCTCTACATCGTCACCACCAGACAACAACCCCATAGTGATAGTCACCAAAGTTACTCCTCTTGATCCCCTATATTCTCGATAGTTTCACTGCGACGAAGACATCCTTGAGGAGTTAACTAAACCCGATTTCCCATGGGACGCGCTCCACCACAGAGCACTTTTTCCTTCACAGCAAACCATCGTGCCTCCTAACCAAAACCCCATATACGCAGTCAAAACCAAATATTTTCTCCCATCGGGACATATATATTGGTTCAATAACCCTATCCCTTCCCCCGACGCTTTTGAAGAAGAAAATATGGCTAATCTTTCCCCCACCATCAAAATTGATATTTCCATCAAAACTGGAGCCATAGAGGAAATCACCATTGGCTCTGCATGCTCTCCTAAAGAAATCACCACCTACAAATCCCTCTTCCAGGAATATCGAGACATCTTTGCCTGGTCTTACACAGAGATACTTGGCCTTGATCTCTCTATTGTCAAACATCGTATTGACACCTGGCCTGATATCACACTTGTCCGTCAAAAACAGTGTCTGCTACAGCCATCTAAAGTTGTGGCCGTCAAGGCCGAAATTGACAAATTACACGTTGCAGGGTTCATATACCCCATCGCATATACGTCATGGGTCTCCAACCCCGTCCCTATCAACAAAAAATAGGGCACTATCCGCATCTGTATGGACTTCTGCGATCTCAATCATGCCTGTCCTAAAGACAACTTTCCAACGCCCTTTATTGACCAAATTATCTATGATTGCGTCGGTCACGAGGATCTATCCTTCATGGATGGTTTCTCTAGCTACAACCAAATTCAAATTCACCTAGCTAATCAGTATGAAACCGCATTTACTACCCCCTGGGGAACTTTTGCATATCGTGTCATGCCCTTCGGTCTCAAAAACGTCGGCGCCACTTTCCAATGCGCCATGACATATATCTTTCATGATCTGGCTCGTATCATCCTGGCATACTTGGATGACCTCACAGCTCGATCCAAGCAATGCACTCAACATATCTATGATTTATGAATCATCTTCCAAAGGTGTCATCAGTACAACATCCGCTTGAACCCCCTCAAGTGCGCATTCTGCGTCACTGTTGGGCGCCTCCTTGGGTTCATTGTATCCTAACATGGCATTACCATGGACCCCCTCAAAGTCCAAGCCAACACAGAAATACCACCTCCTAGGAACTTACGCCAACTGCAAAGCCTACAAGGCAAAGCTAACTTTTTACAATGCTTTCTCCCAGATTACACTACTCGTGCACGTGGCTTCCTTCGCTTACTTTTCCACAACATCCCATTCCACTGGGATGAACATGCCCAAACTGCTTTTGATGATATCAAAGAGGCACTCTCCAAGACCCTGTTGATTAGTCCACCCGACTATAACCGCGACTACATCCTCTATATCTCAGCCTCAACCATCTTTGTAGCGGGAGTTCTCGTCCAAATAGGGGATTATGATCATGAGCATGTGACTTACTACATTAGTAAAAACCTTTCAGGGACACCCTTGAAATACAATCACAAAGAGAAACTAGCCCTTGCAGTTGTCCTCGCAGTCCAGAAACTGCACCATTACATTCTTCTTCGCACTACCAAAGTCATAGCAGATTCCAACCCCATGCAATACTTGCTCATTCGTCGACAAATTAATGGTAAATTTTTTCGATGGATCGTCATCCTTCAGGAGCATGACCTTGAATTTTCAGCACCCAAGAGCAAGAAATCCCTCGTCCTTTCCAAACTCATCACGACTTTTCCCTCCAATATGACCAGTACCCCTATCAATACTGACTTCCCCGATGAACATCTCTTTTACATCACCTCGGATGACCCTTGGTACAGAGATCTTCTCGTCTACCTCCAAACATAGAAATTCAGAAGCCACCTCTCCCGAGTCGATCGTCGATGTATTCGTCACCGGGATCCCTACTACCTCCTTATCAGTGATATCTTACATCGGCGAGGGGTTGACACCATACTCCATCGATGTTTGACTATCGACGAGGCTGATCGAGTCTTGAACGACTGCCACAGTGGTGCTTGCGGAGGCCACCTCTAAGGGATGTCCAACGCTCATAAAATAATTCACGCTGGTTACTTTTGGCCTGCATTGTTTCACGACTGCATCCATGTTGTGAAGCGATGTGACAAATGTCAACTTTATGCCATCAAAACACGAGCACCACTTGCTCTTCTACATCCATTCATTATTGTTGCCCCCTTTTGCAAATGGGGCATATATTTCATGACTTGCAACCCTCCATTCAACAATGGACACAAATACATAGTCATTGCAGTCGATTACTTCACCAAGTGGGCCGAAGCCATGCCTACCTTCAACAACACCGCTGACACTGCAGTGCATTTTTTCTTTAACCACGTCATCTCCCTCTTTGGGGTACCACTCCAACTAGTCTCTGACCACGGGAAACACTTCGAGAATGAAATTTTCGTCGAACTCTCATCTAGGTTAGGTTTCTCCCACGAGTTTGCCTCCCCATACTATCCTCAGTCCAATGGACAGGTTGAAGCAGTCAACAAGGTCCTCAAAACCATGTTGCAGCGCACGGTTAACAAAAATAAGACCAATTGGCATCATATGTTATTTTTCGCGCTATGGGCTTATCGCACGATAGTGAAAAATGCCACTGGCTTCACGTCATTTCATCTTGTCCATGGGGTCAAGGCCACTCTCCCCATTGAATCCGAAAATCCCACCTTACGCACTGCCATTGAGCTATTACCCAACATTGCTCCAATGGAGTAGCGTTTGCTGAACTTAGAGTCCCTAGATGAGGATCTTCGATCTTCATTACAGCACGATGAGGCAACAAAAAAATGGTCAAAGGCCACCTTTGATTGCCATGTCAACCTTTGCTCATTCAACAGAGGTGACCTCGTCCTTGCTTACGATATCGCTCACGACACCCTCGGCCATGGAAAATTTGAGTCACTTTGGCATGGACCTTACATCATCCAACATTGCCTCACTAAAGGTGCATACATCCTGGCCTCTCCCAAAGGCCACCCTCTCAAAGAACCTATCAACGGGTTGTACTTAAAGAAATTTTACGCCTAAGCAATGCCATTCTTCACTAGGTTTTTTTTTTCGTATTCTTTTCTTAGAGTTTTTAATCTTCTTTCCACACGAATTGCGTCTAATTTACCATTTTTGTTCTTGAAAGATGCCTCCTCCATTTGCCTACCACATCAGTTATGCCGACGGAGCTAGCCATTGGACACAGAATCTCGCTTTGGCCGCTTGGGCCCTCTATTCACCCTCACATGACCTGCTCCACTCCAGCGGCATATGTTTGGGTTCAACAACCAATAACCAAGAAAAGTACACAGTTTTCATCGGCCTCCCCACTGAGGCCAGCGATCACCGTATTCATCACCTTAGCGCCTTACTAGATTCCCAACTTGTCATCCTCCAGCTCAACAATGTGTATCATGTCCATGATCCTTACCTCTTTCGCAAATACTTGCAAGTTATACTTTTATCTCGACATTTTGATTCCATTACATTTACACATATTCCAAGACAATTTAATCGAATAATAGATAATATGGCTAACCTAGTGGTAGATTGGCATTTATCACATAAAAATACCAGTACGCATACATAAGTCATCAACAGTCTGTCAACAACATATAGATTAGACATCATCAAAAAGCACTAAAAACCATCAACACATGAGAACACCACAAAGATCCCAAAATGTATATCCATATATATATATATATATATATCGGTCAATGTCTCATCAGTGTTTACAAAAAATAATATGCAAAATACATCATTCGTAGGTAGGTGACCCACCTTACCCCTATAAATACAAAAATGGTGCCACCTCGCCACATACAAAATGGGCTCATCGGCCTATATCAGTACAAAAAATACATAAGCACTCATGGCACCTCTAGAGCTCCTCCACCTGGCCCTCTCTCTGGAGGAGGGGGCCCACCAGCTAGGGGTCCCTCGGGTACTCGAGGCAGTCTCCCAGTCATTGTTGCCCCTGCTACAGCCGCTCTCTGAACCACTGTCTTCTATGCGGCCACCAGAACACCCACACAATTTTCTAGGACTCCCTCATCTAGGATTCGTGACCACATGCCCTCAGGCACTCCCTGTAGTATCGCCTCCAAGCGGCGACAAATATCCCGGAAACTCTCCCCCGACCTTTGTCGGAGGAGCATGTGATGGCTCTGTGCCAAGGTCATCAAAACGGCCTTGCCTGGCCGCTCTCTCATTATCAGCAGGCCTTGCCCCAACATCCTCATGTCATCATCGCTCTCCTACCCGTAGAGGTCTCACTAGCCCCTGACGAGTCGGTGCCCTCACCAACTCAACCTCGCACCTGCGCGGTCCCACATCTGCACATACAACAAAAAAATGGTAGCATCATCATCCATTTATACAAAACACACATGCTATACTATCTAAAAATCAAAACATCAACAATCACATCATACCTCTACGGTCGAACACCTCTCCTGGAGGTAACACCATCTCTAGATCACCCCGAAAGTCCACCCCACAATACGGATACTGCAGCATCTACCGCCACACATGTGCAGCCTCAGTCGTGAAGTAATGGCCAACCTCCCCACCACCATGATGAACCAGGATCATCGACCACCACCTCAGTCGCGGCTCTCACGCACCAGGTACGCTCAACAACACTCTAGGGCGCAACATAGGCACCCTCTCCAAAATCCATGTAACTAGGATAGAACCAAAGGAAAACTCCCCCGAGTCAGTAGTAAGACACCTGTCCAACTTCCCTACCATATTGGCATGGAGCATCAAGCCCCAGGAAAAATGCTCACTAGCCAGTGCCCTCTCCATAATCCTCAGCTGACCTCCATTGATACGCTGAGTTGCAAGAGACCCATAAATTCTCATAACCATCATTGCCATGCAACGATGAACAAGGGTGTACATCGCCCTAATAATCACCATTGAGCCCGACATGAATTTCTCCCTCATACAGTACCTCCGGCCTAAGACAACCAACTGCCCATCCCCAGGTACTACAGGCTCCACCGGTAAGGGAGCCCAGTCAGAAAATATATATCCTCCACTGCTGTGAAGGCCAACTGCTCACCCCGCACCATAAAGCAATGCATATCCGGACTCCACATCCTAATCAGGAACTGCAGTAAATACTCTTGTGCCCGCACCAGCGGGCACTCAAAGAACTTCAGCAGCCCGCAAGCGGCCAAAGTATCACGGACCACCGGCTCCTCATTGGTCACTGCCTCCCTAAGGAGTGACCAATATATCTCTCTCCGGTGAACCGGAATCGTCCAAATGATCACCTGTATCCACATATAGAGCACTTGATCAGCCATCACAACCCATAAAAACATCAAAATCTCCAAAAAAGATAAGTTTTTACACCCTTCATTTTTGCCTCATAGGCACAGTTGTTTTTCCCACAGGCGCGCACAGATGCGCGCATGTTCATCCCCCATTTGTGCACTCATGCGCGATTGTCGGCCATATAGAGGCGCATTCATGTGCCCCTGTCACACATACATGCGCGCATCATAGTGTGCATATTCACTACACAACGATGAACACATGCACAACTGTTAGGGGCATAGACACACATGCATGCATTGTTGTGATTTGCACAGGCGTGCATGCCATGCGCACCTATTTTCCCAATTAGGGCGCCCCCATGCGCGGATGACCGAATTACAGGCGCACACCCATGCGCGCAAATTTCTCGATTTCCCGCGCATTGGGGGGCCCACACCCACAAAACCCCCTGTATGGCCCTCTGTACAGGCCCTGCCCAAATACAAAAACCCTAATTCTACGCAGGAGGATACGACAACCAACCTAAAGCTCGCTAATCCTGAATCGACTGCCTCGATCTCCTAGAATCTCCAAATCTCCTTTGCAATCGCTCATTAACTCAATAAGACAATAGGTACAAATGAGGTGGCATTGTGGGCCCTTAAACTATATATAGTCCATTTTTCCAAACTTCCAGACTCATTTCCAGGAGCTCCGGGCGTCCTTTTTTCGATCCGTCTTTAGCCACAGGATCAGGACCCCGTCAACTACAACATGCCATTCCCCGGGGGACATTTTTCTCATCTAATGCTCAGGTATGCATGATTGCATTCACATATTATTGAATAACTATTATATGATCTTTCTCTTCAGATATTGTTCACGTCAAGTATTCAGTTTTCATGTGTGCAAGTACTTGATCATTACACATCAGCAGTATCCTTCTAGGTATATTATCGACACTGGCATGTAGTCATTCCCTTTGAATATCAAAATGCATCTCCCAGTCACACCCTCCGATTTTTTCCGCTAGGATCCCTATACCTGGCTTTGCAGTACTATCACCTCCACTGCATTTCGGTACTGTCACCCAGTAGCACTCTCCCCCACATGAGTTGTCCCATTCATAGCCCCCTTGGCACTTTGACACTCATGTTGTTTTTACCCTTTAGGTATGGGAGTCCCGATAGTCTTACGCATCGTCGAAAACTAGCCACATACCCCTTCTCCTCATTTTGCTAGCCTACCCAATGGAATCCCAAGTTACTTCATCATGGTTCTAGTTTTGACTGCACCTCCGCAGTATCATTAACCATCCATTTCACCCACCATCAGTTTGTCCATCTACAGATTGTACTCCATACATTTCCCTAATACAGAAACCCACCTATGGGGCCCCAACCCTCCACTTTTTTTTCGAGCAACTTGCGCCCTCATTAAGCCAAGCCATCTTACACTGGGGAACCCATTTCTGTATCTACACAGTTATCCCAACTTATTTTTTTATTCTTTTGGCAATTTTACAAACACTTTTTTCGCATTTTCATAACTTTCTATTGTCGCCTTTAGCGACCTCCCTTTCCCCGACAAAGCAACCCTTGTCACCCTTGGTTGGGGAATTTTTCCCTTCCCAACATCAATGACATTATCCATAAAGCCCGAGTATCCTACAGCCCATACACCTTTTTATATCTGTGTTTATCCATTTTTTCATGCCTCTGGCACAATTTACCCTCATCTAGTTGTCCCCCTGACACTATATTCAGTTTCATGGTTGTTGCCACTTTACATCTCTCCCCAACCAAAGTAAGTCTTGAGTCTCACTACTCCTAGACTTCGTCCATGTTACTCATCAGTTCCTGATTTTGTCCGAGTGGATTTCATGAAGCCCTCCACTTCACGAAGTCGGGTCTCCTCTTCTGTCGACATCAACACAGTTTCTAGCAGGGCGACAGTATCTTGACTCTCATTACCTTTACAATGAGGAGTCTCAGACAGAACAGAGAGAACCATCATTTCTCTTTGATGTCGTTGACCCCCACCACATTCGACTTCAACACTTTCTCATGTTGTGGTGGGTCTTAGTTTGTGATTCGTGCAGTTGTTTTTATATTTTCCGAAGACCTCTGAAAATTGTTAGGCCATCAATGCCTGCGAATCCTCGACACTTCAGAAGAACAACAAAAATGGGTAACCGAGATATTGGGTTATGATTTTGAAATCATCTATAAAAAAGAGAAGCAAACTATTGTGGCATATGCACTCTCAAGGAAGGATGAAGATGTTGAATCTTTTCTCTGTGCTATCTCGATCATCCAACCCGATTGGATAATATAATCAAGGGATGAATGGAAGAATGATGAAAAAGTGTGGACTCTCATTCAAAGGTTGCAGCAATATTCCAGTACATCAGATACATTTACATGGAAAAATGATTGACTGTGGTACAAAGATCGCTTATATTTATGTAAGAAATCCCAACTCAAGCAAAAGGTACTATTGGAATTGCACACCTCTCCAATAGGAGGGCACTCAGGAGTTTTAAAAACCTACCATAGGGTCAAGAAGGAATTTTTTTGGGATGGCCTTAAAAATGATGTTCAAAGGTTTGTGGAAGAATGTTTGGTTTGCCAACAAAATAAGGTGGAAACAATTAAGACCCCAGGTATTTTACAACCATTATCCATCCCAAGTCAGCGTTGGGAGGTGGCTTCCATGGATTTCATCACAGAGTTACTGAAGTCTGAAGGAAAGAATGTCATCATGGTGATTGTTGATAGACTGACCAAGTATGCACACTTTTGTGCACTCTCTCATCCCTTCCAATATAGTACAGTTTCCACCACATTCATGGAAACAGTTCAAAAACTACATGGCAGCCCAAAGATTATTGTAAGTGACAAAGATCCCATCTTCACTGGACATTTTTGGACAAAATTATTTTCTTGTTTGGGTACTCAATTGGCTCATAGCTCATCCTATCATCCTCAATCTGATGGACAAATCAAGATAGTGAACAAATGTCTAGAAGGCTACCTTCATTGCTTCGTCTTTGATAAACAAACACAATGGTTCAAATGGTTACCCTTTCCAGAATGGTGGTATAACACTTCCTTTCATACTGCAACAAAAATAACACCATTTATGGAACTCTAAGGATACCACCCTCCTTCCATCACTTCGTCTCTAAAAGAAAAATCTGAGGTTCAAGCAGTGGAAGATCACATCGAGCATCAACAACAAGTTCTCGAAATATTAAAGGACAAACTGACCATGGCACAAAATCGTATGAAACAACAAGCAGATCAACATCGTAGTGAAAGAAGTTTTGAAGTAGGGGATTGGGTGTTTTTAAGACTACAACCATACAAACATATGTCCCTCAAGCAAGCCAAGAAGGATAATAAATTATCACAAAAGTACTATGGCCCTTATAAGGTGTTGCAAAAGATTGGTACTATGGAATACAAATTGGAGTTTCCTTCATCTTCACGAGTACACCTAGTTTTCCATGTTTCATGCTTAAAGACGGTTATAGGTGACAAGATCCCAGTTCAAACTATATTGCCAGAACTTGACAAGGAAGGAAAAATCATATTGGAGCCTGAAGCCATCACTGACACAAGAATTCACCAGCTAAGGAATAGATCCATTTCATAGTATCTCATTAAATGGAGGAAACTACCGGCTAAAGATTCCACTTGGGAAGATGATTCTTTTATACAGAAGCATCCAGAGTTACTCAAGTGTTGCAGAAAACAATTGTCTCAATGGGAGGGGCATGTTAAGCCCTAAATAGTGGCTCATTACCCCTTAATTGGGGCATATTATATTAGCAATGTTATTTTATTTATGTCATCTTTAGTCCATTAGTTGTAATTATACCTCCTAGTCTCCTATATATACCAAGGAGACATTTTCATTTTGAATCATCTTGTAATTGTACATTTATGTGGGCATAAGGAGGTTTCCCCCTCGAAGATGCTTATTATCTTAATTTCTCTCTTTTTCAAGGCGTTGAGTACTTATCCTGAGTTTTTTCTATGCTATAATGATATTTGGTTCTTAACAGACGAGCCCTAGTTGTAATTATGAATTGTAAAGATGTTTTGTAGGTTGGTGAGTCGAGCAAATATAAGATGGTAAGATTATGTGTTATAGGCTGGAGAGCCTAGGTGTTAAAGGCCAGGAGCCTATTTTGTACATGTAAATATTCATATTATTAATATAAATACATCGTTGCGTGTAGACCGACCACGAAGAAAGAGTGATGGGGGACTAAGATTCCACTAGGTTGGGTAAGGGAGAGGGGGATGAGAGGTTGGAAAGAGGGGTTAATCCTAAGGGCTTAAGTCCAAGAGAATAATAATAATTTATTATTATTCCAAAATCTGATTAAAGGGATATGTCTTATCTTGAGTTCCGGGAAAGGGAACAAATGCTAAATGGAGTGCATGCAACTCCGGGAAGACAAGTGTCGACTTGGGTGCATGCAGTTAAAGCTGAAGAGTCAGATCATGTTGGGAGTTCGCTCCCCATTATTACATTCTTCGTCTAACCTATTTGGGGCTTTGTCATCGATTTTTTCATCTAGACGCACTTCTGAGAAACCACTCACTAGGGGGGAAGCCGACCTATGTTATCCTGTGAAACCAACATGTCTGCACTGGACAAAATCGAGTTCGTACCTTAACCATTTTTGGGTTGCTGCCTTTTTCCTAAGCCGTATTGAACCATTGTTGTTGTCCTCATTTTGTTGGAACTGAGTGGGAGCTATTGAAGAAGAGGGTTGTGAGGCCTGTGGTTGAAGAGGCAGGTTGTCAAGCCTATGAGAAGCTCTCTCTAGGTGAGAGAGTTTGTTGGGAAGTGTTTTTCTCCTAGAGAGACTCCAGCACCAGCTACAGAGCTCTAAGAATTTCTGATCGGGCCTATTTTCAAGACCCTGAGAAGGGAAGTGGAGCAATCGATGGATTGTGGAATAGTGAAGGTGTATATTCCCGAGGTGGAAGAGGAATGTGGGGAATGAGGGTTTGTGATTAGTGGGCATAAGAAGGCTCCTGGAGAGAATCCTTCTAGTTGTACTGTGCATTTTCCTGTAACCTCATCCTTGTCTAGGATTCCCTTGCCTTGGGTGGAGCTTAGTTCCAGCTCAGGGGTGACCCATTGTTGAGCGTGATGAGCAGCGTGGTCTAAGTCTGGGAGGTTCATGGAGAGTCTGCACGTAGTTGGTGGTTTTTACTCTAGTTAAAAGATAAGTATCAACTGATGGGCTGGATATGTGGTCATTGGACCCAAGGTTTCAAGTGGAAATTTTGTCTGGAGGAACCAATTTCGAACCTTAGAACATTCCTCAGTGCCAAGAGGTTACTTTGGTCGTGTTACGAAGCTCAAGAGGTGTAGCGGTATTATAAAACCATGACATACATGGTATTTGTCCATAGAGAAATACATTACAACACTTGTGGTGTTGGGGCATCGGATCTGTTCGGAAGGAAGGGAAATGCTTTACGACCTTCAGATATGGAGAAGGTGCGGAAGAGTTAACCTGGAAGCCCTTCGGACTTCACGACTTCAGTGAAGTTTGATGAAAAAATAAGAGAAAGGACGAAGCCCGAAGCTCCGAAGTCTCAGAGGAGATCTGCACCGTAGATCTGGGGAGAATCCTTACCATTAGATCTCATGGAAAATCGTAACTTCAAAGTTCAGCAATCGAGAGAAGTGGGATGTGTTGATGCATAAACTTCTGAAGCCCGAAGCCCCTAAGAAAAAGAGCAGGCGTGGCGGGGTAGGAGGACATCGCTCGAGGGTGACGTAGAACTCCCTAGGCATGTCATGTGCCACCGCCTTATTTGGTGATAACTATACTATGTGGACCCGAAGGGTAAATAAGTTCGGAAATTTGAAATTCAGGAGACTGGGAGGAAGCAAGCGTAAAAAAATTCGAAGTCCGAAACTCCAAAGTAACATGGCATGATGATGTCACTTGGATTGAGGTGGACACATGGGTTGCGTGCCACGTGTCAAGGGGTTTTGAGCTCGTGGGAGATTGAAATTCCATTTGGAACGTGACACGTGTCACCCATCTGACTGGGTCATGTGTCAACCGCTAGTATTCCACCATGTGGAATTCTGTATGAGCATGGTTAGTGGGACCTCGAGGTTACATAATGCAGTTAAAGGTTGGAGGACCCACACTAGAGTTGATCATGATACATAAAAATCGATGGCCATGAGGCATTGCGGGGACCCAAGTTGCATGGGAGTTAATTCTCCAAGGTGGTTCTGCAATCCAAACCACGTTTTCACCGAGGGGTTACGTGTCAGCGTCAGAAGAATTGCGAGACGAAAGGTGGTTTAATCCAAACCACTCTTGCATGCCCCCGCAATTAGAAAAGCGTTAAGTGATGTGAATATTCGGTATATTAGTCGAAACATGAAAGCCATGGGTCCCAGTGGACGTGTGCCACCAGTTGCGAAGTCCGAAGACTTGACACTCCAGAAAGGTGGTTCATAGGGAACAAAAGGAAGAACCTTCTGAAGTTTCATATCACCGAAGTGGTATGACATAATGACGTCACCAAAGGTTACCAGGAAGTGTTCGGAGATTAACAGTTCAGGGTGTTGGGGGTGTGCGGATGTGAAATCCTCTGAAGTACCAAAACTCCAAAGTCCTGGAACTCAAACACCAGAGGTTCCATAGTGAGTGTCAGTCGTCGGATGCTGAGTAGACATGGATTGACGATATGTCCTACTTCGCGAGTTCAGTAATCCAGAACTCCGAGAGATTTTTGTGTTGTGATTTGAAAACTTTTGAAGCCGAAGACCCGAGTAAGCACCTTTTTATCTAGCTCTTGGTCACGGCCGAGGTCGCATGGGTTGAAGGCAGAGAGAAATGGGCTAGTGCCCAAAAATTATAGTAGAACAGAGCTTAGAAAGAAAATGGAAATTGAAAGTTTTCTTAAATCATATTGGTTTATGAATATTGTGGGAATTGTTAAGGAATGATGGCCTGAAAAGCTTCAGTTGACTTCACATTGTGTTTGTAGAGTTTAAGGAGTGTCAGAACCGAATCGAATTGCCACTGAGTCCAGAGGAATAGAGGAGGCATGGAATGCTTCCAGTTCAGAGAATGAAGTAAAAGGAATGGATGTCCATTTGGGAGTGGAGGGGTTGAACTCTAATGGGCATGGAGAAGAGATAGAAAAGAAAGGGCACATGATCAAAATCATTGAATGATTGCAGAAAGATGCCCAGACTAATCGAGCAAATAACAAAAGGCCCATGAAATCTAGGGATCAACAGGGAGAATTCAACTTAAATTTGATGCAGAGTTTGGAAAGAATCGAAAAGAGGTTGGATAAGGAGAGTGACTCAAGAAAAACAGGGAGTCACAAGAACCCTGAGAGGAAAAGAATATCAAGTTGTGTTAGCAGGAATCGTCGTCACTCCCTGAAACATTCCAATAGGGAGGCACATAGTAGTTCAAGCCCATCTCCTACGATAAAACACATGAGATCTGGAATGGATGAACTGAAGGGAGAAATGAACAAGATTAAACCTCCTATGTTTGATGGAGATCACCAGAAGGAGGAATATGCTAAGACATGGCTTCTTGGCATGAGGAAATATTTTCAACTGCAGAATTATTCCTCTCATGCAGAAGGAAAAATTTCAATGTATCAACTAAAAGGAAAGGCATCCCTGTGGTGGGATCAACTTGTGCGGGTACAACACATTAAAGAGAAAAATGTTACTTGGAAGGAGTTCAAGAAGCATTTCGAAAATAAATACTTAACTAAGAGATACTATGACAGAAAGATGAAATAATTCTTTGAACACAAGCTAGGTAACATGTCCATTGATACATAACTCGCAGGCAGAAACTGATATCCACTGCCCTGCTCACATTGCTCTGTCCCACACTCGAACATGAGAAGTTGGTCATCATGCCTAGGCTTCGAGGCACACCGCGTCGCGAAGCAGCCTGGTACAGGGCCGCTTCTCGCAGGAAATACCTCCAGCGTTTCGAGAAGGTTCTCGCATTGGCTTCCACTCAGAGGAAAAAGCGCTCACGGCGACCAGCCAGGGCAATGGTGGAATCACCTCCCGTGGCACACCACGCCGAGCACACAGAGCAAAAGGATACACCCAAGCAGCAACCCAATGCAGCAGAGGAAGACCACTACCCGCACTGCATCATTGAGGAGGAGATTCCGCAAAGCACCACACCGGAACCGGGAATGAACCAGGAAATACCGCCACCAACACAGGAAGGCACCGGAGCAGACATAACGAAGCAATCGACCGCAGACACAGAAAGGCAACCAGCCAAGGAGGTCTCGGTTAAGGAGGAAACGATGAGCTCAGCCACCGATGAGGAATACGAGCACCCATCTCTAGTCTTCGAGCTGCGCAGCATGCTTGATGACCTGAACTTTCGAGTGGCGAGCACGAATCAAAGAATTGACATGCTCCTCAGTGCACTCTCGACAACCGCACCCAAGAAGCAATGTCCCACCTGCGCAAAGGAGTTTTGGATCCCAGCTGGATGGCGCCAAGTGGACCACAAGCGAGCGAGCCCTGGTCCCGGTTAGGTTTTTTTCTGTTATGTCATATCACCCCAGTAGATATATAGCACTCCTGCATGTTAGTAAGGCGTACTCTTTTAAGAAGAGATGGCATTGCCACCCTGGTTTCCCTCGGGCAGGGTGGGCAATGGAAGTTTTGTTAAATACTTGGAAAATGACATCGGGAACCCAGCTGTCCTGGTTTCCTACTTAGGCAGGACAGCTGGAGCTTCCACATACTACTGTACACCACAGTTTTCTGATAATATAGAAGGCACTACCTCTTTATTTACAAAAAAAAAAAAACATGTCCATTGATGAGTATGAAAGGAGATTCCTAGAGTTTCTGAAGTATGTTCATTTCATCAAAGATGAGACTGTCAAAATTCAAAGGTATATGAGTGTATTGCCACCTTCCATCGGTGACAAGATCCAGTATGATGATCCTAAAACTATGGAAGAAACTATAAGGAGAGAAACATGCTTATATGAGCAGCAAAGAGAAAAACCCACTTTTCGGAAGGCTTGGGATGACAATAATAATTTCAAGAAAGATCAGAGGCAGAAGGGAAACAAACCTCCCTTTTTTAGAAACAGTCATCAAGGACAACCATATTTTAGAGAGCATAGAATGGATAAAGTAGGGGGACAAAGGTCAAGGTAGAAACACATTCAATGTTGGGGCTATCGGGGAAACCACAAGTATAGAGATTTCCCCCACAAAAATGGCAAAGTGAGAGTTGTCCACAATGTTCAGCAAGTTAAAATAGTGGAGGACATGGGTAGTAGAATACCAAGGATCTATGCAACCCTAGACAAAAAACAAGTTGACTTTCAATCACACATGATTGAATTTGAAGGTATGATCAATAACCATACCTTTACTATTTTAATTGATTCAGGGGCTAGTCATAGTTATATAGATCCTAGAATGGTGGAAAGTTTGCAGTTTCCAAGAAGCAAGCATGGAAAATCTTGGTTAGTGCAGTTGGCTACAGGATCCAAGAGAAAGGTTGTTGAGTTGGTTAAGTCTTGTCTAGTGGACATGAATGAACTGAGCACAAGGGCGGAATTGAACATCTTACCTTTGGGTTCCTATGAATTTCTAATTGGGATGGATTGGTTGGACCAACACCAAGCCATATTAGATTGTTGTAACAAGGCATTCACTTGCCTGGATGAGGAAGAAAACCCAAGGAAAGTCCAAGGAATTCCCAGAGCAGTTTCTATCAGAGAAATCTCAGCAATGCAGTTGAGGAAGTGCTATAGGAAAGGCTACCAAATATTTGCATCCCATATAGAGGAAACACCTATGGATAAGGTGTCAAATATTGAAGACCATGTAGTATTAAAATATTTTGAAGATGTATTCCAGGAGGTACCAGGACTACCCCTGAAAAGAGATATTGACTTATCTATCAACCTAATGCCTAGAGCATCTCCAGTGTCGAAAACTCCTTACAGAATGAGTACACCAGAGCTGAAAGAACTACGATTGCAGCTTGAATAACTTCTAAAGAATGGGTATTGTCTCTAGCCTTTGATGATCATTCTGGAGTTAAGCCACTAGCTTTCAAGCTGGGGGCATACCGAGCTTGGTCTTTGTTTAATGATCATTCTGGAGTTAAGCCACTATCTTTCAAGATGGGGGCATACCGAGCTTAGTCTTTGTTCTTTCTCGTGCTCGTAAATACATGAGAATGCATCCAGGTAAAATTTTATCTCTTTTTTGGACTTGTATGGATACATGAAAAAGGAATCCCCTAGAGTCATCTTTAAGCTCTTTTCAAACTCTCTAAACATGAAAATATTTCCGAGTGATCTTGCTTCCTTTCCCACTTGTTAAAAGGTTTGAAAGGGTGTCTTTTGAGTGATAATTTATCTCTTTTTCGGCCTCGCGAGACTAACATTATGAAAAAGGACAACATTGGAGTCTTCTTTAAGTCATTTTCAGACTCTAAAAATGAAAAACTACCGAGTTTACCTTCTATGGACTCGTTAAAACACCAAAGGTGAGTTATATCAAGCATGTGTTACCCTCCTCGATCTCGTTAAATTAAAAAGAGGTACTCGTCTATCTGGATGGGGGAAAAAATTGAAAGAAGCAAGCCAAGCAGTTTTTGAGAACATTACCAATAACTCTTAGAGTCACCCTTGAACACGACACTTTGTCTTTATGCACATATTAATCCGCTGAACCTATGCACTGAACCAATCCTATGAGCTTTTCTTACTCCTTTGGGTCACGCGATGAAAGTCACAGTATCCACTGCATCATCGTGTTTTGGTCCATGTCATGTTTCTGCTGTTGTGCCTTAGTGTTCAAGGTAAGTATCCGCCTCGAGAGTCAACCATCACAAATATCTTGTTTCAATACCCATGTCAGTCCATGTTCATTTGATCTACCAATTACATCTCTGTGTTTGTTTCATGTCATTGATGGAGGATACATCAAGGCCCTCCTTCGACAAGTCTATTCCTGTCGACTTCAACACATTATCCAGGAACTAGACTTAGAAACCAATTAGTACTTTGGGACCTGCATGCCTCAATGGAAGGCCTCCTCATGTTTGACAATGGGTTTACATCATTGACCTTTGATCGGATGATTCCACGGATGTTCGACTTCATCTCATCCATTCACATTTGTTGGAATGTACTAGGGTACCTTGGGAATCATTGACATCAATGGTGATTTCCCTCGTGCTTGTTAATGGTTTACATCATTGACCGATAATCAAGTGGTTTCTTCCATGTTTGACATCAGGACATCTATTCACATGGTTATATTCATACTACATCGGGATCGGTAAGAAGACCCTGGGTTCAATGATCACTCTAATATGTACTTTTCCCAGGTTGTGACGGAGTTTCTATTGATCAATGACACATATACTGTCACATAGATCCACTTTGTATTGGTCATGGCTATGTCTTGTCATCTCGTAGATCCACTATGTATTCTTCGTGGCTACGATCAATTCAGGTCATAGGAGTATAGATCCACACTGTATCCTCTATGGCTATACCTTTTATCAATATAATTATGGATCCGCAGTGTATTTTATGGCGGTCATATCTTGCAAGTCTTTATCACCCAAGCATAGGTATGTCTGCCTTGGGTTTGAAACATGTCATAATATTTGTTGGATGTTTGTTTGCAGCTTCTACCAGGTTCTCCGAGTCCACACCCTTGATTTAAAGATTTGTAAAGTGTTTCGACCATCATTCTCTCTTCTGACCTCACACTTTAGGGGGCATTCTATTACACATGAAATTTTCACACCTAGGTACCTCGCCCTAAGTGTCGTAAAGTGTCATATAAGTGTCTCATACACCTTGTTAGGACCCTATAATAGGGAAATCAATATTCTGACTGATATCTATCTATTTCAGGCATAAAGCAGATTACTCATAACGCTATTGCTCATGATGCATAGTGAAGATGGTAGAAAAACTCTCAACACATTTCAGTCATTATCGCATGTCAATTTAATGAATCAGTTGTAATTGGTTTGTTGAATTTTAAACAATTTTAGGACTTTTAAAACCAAAATTTGTTTTGGGCCTTATCATAGGTTTTGGTTTTTAGGCTAAAATTGGCTTTTGATGAAATTTAAACAATTTTAGGTCTTTTTAGACCAAAAATTTGTTCTCGGCAGGGTTTTGGTATTTTTATTGAGATTTTATGGTTGAAAAATTAAAAAGAGAGAAAAGGTGCAAAGGCCTTGCTCCCACTCCATGCGACCTGCATCCACAGCACCAAGCCAACACCAAACACAAAACGCAGAGTTAGACTCAATGCGCCCAGATTTCAAATGGAGTTCATGTGTCAAGGAATGGTTGGGCATTGGGGGCCAATGTGCGCAAGTTTCGAGCCACCGATGCGCCATTTGTAAGGAAGTTCAAGTGCTAAGAAGTTTCTGCAACCATCTACAAGCATCAAGGGTTTTTGAAAACTGATTTTTTTACAGTTGCAAGTCGATCCAAGTGTAAGAAAGCTCAGGCTAGCACTTAAATAATTCACATGTGCAGTTGGAGACTGAGGTCGTAAGTATCATTGTAGATGTGCACAGTTGTCAAGACGCAAGTTTTCTTGCTGTCACGAGCATCTAGAAAGTTTATACAACTATCTAATGTTTAGTATTGACATTGAAAACATCTCATCAAAACACTGTGTAGAAGGATTCAATATTTGAAGAGGTCAAGGGCGATCTCCATCACCGATTGATCGTTGAGAAATATTCCTAAAATAGAGGTGTTGTCACCTCTTTTGTTCTTTCAAAGGCCACAATATCTGTTTTACCTATGCACCTTCATCACCACGATTATGGAATGATCATGGCTAAAAATAAAGACACTTTGCCAATCCCCTAAGCTGGGCATATGGGTGTCACGATTGGTGAAAATTGGTATATTGTAGGTGGAGGTGAAAACAAGAATGGTCTGCCAAAGATCATGGTTTTGAACATGTCTACACTTATATAGTTGTGGTGGGTATCATGGATTCAGTTCTCCCTGGTATGACAGATGTTGTTCAAACTTATAAATCTATTGGAATGTCTCATGAGCATGTGTCTCAACAACAGGCATTGGGTCATGCATATTCTGATACATCGTTACTTGGTCACAGGGTGAAACTAGTTCAGCCTGTTTATGAAAGGGTTTTACATTCTGATGGATCAACAAGGCCAGTCCCTTCATATACAGGACCAAGTACATTGCAAGATGAAATGATATTCAAATATTACCAAGGAATGAATGGTCAAAAGAGTGGAAGTGGTCAACACGGGAATGAAACATAACTGAATTCGTATGGACTGCAAGGCTACACAGTAACAAGCAGTCCCTCAGAGTCTGTAGTTCAACAACCATCTATTCTTCCTAACTTTAATGAAAAAATGGATAGGACTGATGGACTGCTACAACAAAGGATGTTGGAGCACAGTGATGCTACCATACAATTTTTTTTGTCACCAAAAATTCAAGAAACTGGAGTTAAAAATGAACAGATTCCTCAGTGGTTGGAAAGTTGTCATGCACAACTCGAGGAAAGCTACACCATGATGGGTTTTGCAGAAGATGTTAATGTTGTTTTGGGCCCAGGCATGGATTGTTCTTTACTGTGTAAATGGTCACTGGAGACAATATTAACACCTCAAAGGTGATTGCGAAAGAGTGTTGTATTTTAACCAAAGATGGTGTAGCTATTAAGGGTCCTGATCGATGAAAACTTTGCCATAATTGTAACAATTTCCAAGCAGCATTCCCCTTATAGCAGTACAGTTGTTATGGGTGAATGTCATCATAGATACTTTTGGAGCCTTGGCGTTGGCAACAAAATTTCTAAATGATGAATTGATGAAAAGGAATCCTGTTGGAAGAGGCAAAAAACATTATCAACAATGTCATGTGGAGGCACAGCTGAAGTCGTTGGGTAGACAACAAATACTAGCATTATTCAGTAAGATCGTGAAAATATGTATGGGCAGTTGCATAAAGCTGCAATCAAAGAAGTGGACTCAGCCTTACCATGTTTGCAAGAGGTTGCAATGCATCCACACATTATATCAGTAGATGAGGACCTTAACAATGCTTCCAAAGAAGTGAATGAAAAAATGAAAGCTTGGTAGTTTACATTGTAATACCAATAAGGCCTGAAGGTGTCCCTACCAGTGCATCTATACAAGAAATACTTTTCTGGCATTCATATCTGGTTTTTCAAAAAGAATAAAAACATTGTGGCAGGTTGAGGGCAGAGTGTCTCAGGTTTCTACGAGTTTTGAATTGATATGAAGAGTATTTTGGCCATAAATTTAGCAGTCAAAAGCAGAATATCAGGCATATTTCAAACAGATCGATGATAGAAATATGTCTATGTGGCAATCAAGTTCAGATTTCGAGCAAAATAAGGAATATGGATGGCAGAGTATTTCAACAGCCTAGATTTTTAGGCTCAAAATCAACAAATCGGGGGTCAATTGAAGATATTCAAATGTACAAGTGGAAGATGACAGTTTCAATATTTTCCAGTCTAAGGAGATTTGACTCAAACAAATCTCCAACAATTCGAGTTATAACAGCTTTATTATTTTTATTATTTTTTGTTTTGATTTTGTTAGAGTTTATTTGTCAGCAAATCAATGAGTAGAGGTATTGTTTCATTATAAAAGACAATGCTTTTGTAATAGATAGGGGTTGGACCCTGTTGAATGGTATCATTGTAGATCTTTGGAGCTGGTGTACATGACAGTTTGGGCAGAAATAATATACAGGCATTTACAGGATTCTCGTGGCACATATGTTGGTGAAGTGTCCTTCTGTTATATGTTTTTCCCTGTTATATATTGTTTTCTTCTGATTATTCAATGGTAAATTAAGAGTAGAATTTGTTTAAAGGTACACTCTGTGTCTGGCTTTTGGATAATATTTATGTTTTCTACTAGAGGACAGAGCCAGAATTCTTCATTGCTCTGCTACCTTCCTCTCTTCTCACCTTTTCTTTCACACCACTCTACAATCTCCAGAATCTAATTAGGGTGCCTATCTTGCCCTGTAAGTTTCCCTGTAGAGATCTGCTTTGATTAAATGTGTCTATGTGACTCCATTGCCCAATGACCCTCATCTATTGTTTCAACCCAACAAGTTCAAAATCCAAACTCTGAACCCATTAGCTAGCCTAATATCTTATTCCAAACCAAGCTAAATCAGATAGAGATATCCCTCTCTAAATCTTGGAGGGCTAGATCCAATACTCGAAGTGGTTTTGATGTTGCCTCTGTGACTGCTTCCACATCCTTGGGCAAATTACAGAGCATTAACACACCTTAACACCATGGAATAGCCTATGTCACAATCCCTAGTCAATGTGGAGGAGGGATATATTACATGAAGGCCAAAATACCAAGTACACATGAATTATTATTAGTATTCATGGAAAATGAATTGATTAAGTGTGAGAATCAAGTGCACATGAATTATTATTAATATTCATGAAAAAAAAAGTAATTAAGTGTGAGAATCCACCTCACATTTGGTTTCCTATTTTTTAGGGAAGATGGAGGATCTCATGGATGGTTGAAATATTTCCTCCTTAAAATCCTTGAGAGATATTTCCTCCCCAAAATCCTTAAGAGATATTTTCTCCCTAAATATCTTAGAGATCTCTTTCTTAGTGGATCTGATGAGAAATCCTCTCCATGGTGGTTAAGCCTCCAAATCCTATATAATGAAGGATTTCCATGGAGGAAGGGGAGATGGAAAGAATTGTGAAGCATCTAACTTATGATCTCATGAGGAAGATGTCATTTGGAGCATCAACATTCTGTGTGTGTACTGTTTAAGCAAGGGTTTGGACAAGGAGAGCTTGGTGAAGCTACTGCACTACATCCATGGCTGTAAGTAACACTTTTCTCTCATCAATATAATCAATGCTTGGTCTGTTTCTTTCAAACTTGTACTTGTTCCATACAAGTTTGTCTACAGTAGATGGATCTATGTTTTAGCTAATCTCAGTAGAGTAGGAAGTTGTTTGTACTTTTGTTTGTCTTGCAGGATCTACCAAGGAGCTCAAGATCGAAGCACATCCTAGACCTTGCAGGGAAAAACGACGTTCATAAGGTACATGCTTTCCTCCTTCTCTTTTGTTCATCAGCTTGATTAGATCTAAAAGGAAGTCAGTGTCCATGTTAAGCACCTTCTGTCTTAGAGTTAAGAGTCTAGCTCTCAAGAGGAAATCTACCTATCCGCAGGGAGATTTTCCTACAACAGGTATATATGCCCAAGTGTGTCACCTTGGGGTGCCCTGGTCCTGTTCGTGAAGAAGAAAGATGGAACGTTAAGATTGTGCATCGATTTCAGACAGTTGAACAAAGTGACTATTAAGAACAAGTATCCTTTGCCAAGGATCGATGATCTCTTTGATCAGTTAAAGGATGCCAAGATATTTTCAAAACTATATCTTAGATCAGGATATCACCAAGTAAGGATAAAGGAGGAAGACATTAGCAAGACCGCCTTTAGAACAAGGTATGGTCATTATGAATTCACAGTGGTTCCATTTGGGTTATCAAATTCACCCGTTGTCTTCATGTGTTTAATGAATGGTGTATTCAGAGAATATCTAGACAAGTTTGTCATAGTATTTTTGGATGACATCCTAGTGTATTCCAAGTTGGAGGAGGAGCATGAACAACATCTGAGGATGGTGTTGAAGGTGCTAAGAGAGCACCAATTGTATGCTAAATTGAGAAAGTGCTCATTTTATCAAAAAAAGATTCATTATTTGGGCATATCATTTCAAAGGATGGGATAATCGTGGATTCTGAGAAGATAGAAGCCATTAGAAAATGGTTAGCGCCAAAGAATATGTCAGAAGTTAGATCCTTTATGGGTCTAGCTGGCTATTACAGAAGGTTCATTGCAGGGTTCTTAAGGATAGCTAACCCCATCACTTCCCTGTAAAGGAAGGAGAATAAATTTCAATGGACAGAAGAATGTGAGAGAAGCTTCCAGCAATTGAAGCAACTGTTAACCAGTGCTCCAATCCTGAAGATTGCAGATCCAAAAGAAGATTTTGTAGTGTGTACAGATGCATGCAAAGAAGGAATGGGAGGAGTCATCAGCCGGAATGGTTTTGTACTATGTTATGAGTCCAGGAAATTGAAAGAGCATGAGAAGAACTATGCAACTCATGATTTGGAGTTGGCGGCCATTGTACACACCATTGTACATGATTTGGAGTTGGCGGTCATTATACATTACCTCATGGGAAAGAGGTTTGAACTGAGGAAAAACCATAACAGTCTGAAGTATTTGTTTGATCAACCAAACTTGAATGCTAGGCAGAGTAGATGGTTGGAATTCCTTTGTGAGTACGACTTTGATATCAAGCATATCAAAGGAAAGGAGAACAAAGTGGCTGATGCACTCAATAGAAGAGTGCATGAACTACATTCTACGACCATTAGCATGTATCAAACTGATATTAAAGGCATAATTTTGGAAGTTGCAAATGCATATTTGCAGTACATGGAATTGGTAGCAAAGTTGCAGCAAAGTAAAATGCCGCAGAAAGTTGAAGATTATAAATTGGAAGTTGATGGAACACTCCTGTACAAAAATAGAGTTTATGTACCTAACTCCCAGGAACTGAGAATTATGATCTTGAAAGAAATGCATAATGTGTCTTATACTGGGCACCCTGGATATCAGAAAACAGTGGCAGTAGTCAAGAGCCATTACTTTTGGCCAGGTATGAAGAAGGAAATTGCAGAATACATCGCTAGATGTATGGAGTGCTAGAAGGTCAAAGTCGAACATACGCACCCAGCAGGGTTGCTACAACCCTTACCCATTCCTGAGTGGAAGTGGAAGGTAGTGACAATGGATTTCATCACAGGATTGCCCAAAACGAGCAAGCAACATGATTCAATCATGGTGGTGGTGAATAAGCTTACGAAAGTTGCCCATTTTATTCCATTGAAGACTACTCACAAGGAAGATAATGTTGTTGATATATATATGAGGGAAGTAGCACGATTGCACAGTATTCCCAAGACAATTGTGTCTGACAGAGACCCAAAATTTACCTCAAAGTTTTGGAAAGGGTTATACAAAGGGTTCAGAACGAATCTGAACTTCAGCACTGCTTACCATCATGATTCTGATGGGAAGACATAGAGGGTGAACCAAGTGATAGAAGATATGCTAAGGATGTATGTGATGGACAAACCATCTAAATGGGAAGACTACCTACACTTGGTAGAATTTGTCTACAACAATGGGTATCAAGCATCACTGAAGATGAGCTCGTTTGAAGCACTTTATGGCAGAAAGTACAACACCCCAGTAAGTTGGGATAACCCAGCTGATAGGGTAGTGGTTGGGCCAAAGTTTTTCAAGGAAATGGAAGAACAAATGTTAAAAATTAAGCAAAATTTAAAGGTTGCCCAAGACAGGCAGAAAAGTTATGCTGATAAAAACAGAACCCATAGGGAGTTTAAAGTGGGTGATCATGTTTTAATGAAAGTAAAAGCCAACAAAAGTTCCTTGAAGATGGGAAACTATTCCAAGTTGGCAGCCAGATATTGTGGGCCATTTGAAATCCTAGAAAGGATTAGACCAGTTTCATATATGCTTGCATTGCCTGCATCCATGACTGTGCATAATGTGTTTCATATTCCATTGCTTAAGAAATATATAAATGATGCTATTCATGTTATTGATTGGAATGTGATTAAGGTGGATTAAGAAGACGTCTTGCAAGTGCATCCGGTGCGAATATTCGACCGGAAGAGAAAACAACTCCGGAATCGGAACATAGGGCTTGTAAAGGTCCAGTGGACCTCCTACGGTCCTGAGGACGCGACATGGGAGCATGAGGATGCTATGCAGGCAGAATGCCCACATCTTTTTGAAGATTTTGAAAATCTTGATGATGTTGTGTAAATAAGTTGCACTGAGGATAGTGAAAAAATAAGGGGAGGGGATTGTAATATCCCCAAGGATGAGCCCCAGTTGTAATTATGAATTGTAAACATGTTTTGTAGGCTGGTGAGACGAGAAAATATAAGATGGTAAGATTATGTGTTATAGGCCGAAGAGCCTAGGTGTTAAAGGCCAGGAGCTTGTTTTGTACATGTAAATATTCATATTATTAATATAAATACATCATTGTGTGTAGACTGACCACGAAGAAAGAGTGATGGGGGACTAAGCTTCCATTAGGCTGGGTAAGGGAGAGGGGAATGAGAGGTTGGAAAGAGGGGTTAAGCCTAAGGGCTTAAGTCCAAGAGAATAATAATAATTTATTATTATTCCAAAATCTGATTAAATGGATATGTCTTATCCTGAGTTTCGGGAAAGGGAGAAAATGCTAAATGGAGTTCATGCAGCTCCAGGAAGACAAGTGTCGACCTGGGCGCATGCAATTAAAGCTGAAGAGTCAAATCATGTTGGGGGTTCGCTCCCCATTATTGCATCCCTCGTCTAACCTATTTGGGGCTCTGTCATCGATTTTTGCATCTAGATGCACTTCTGAGAAACCGCTCACTGGGGGGGAAGTCGACCTGTGTTATCCTGTGAAACCAGCATGTCTGCACTAGAAAAAATCGAGTTCGTACCTTAACCATTTTTGGATTGATGCCTTTTTCCTAAGCTGTATTGAACCGTTGTTGTTGTCCTCATTTTTTTGGAACTGAGTGGAAGCTGTTGAAGAAGAGGGTTGTGAGGCCCGTGGTTGAAGAGGCAGGTTGTCAAGCCTGTGAGCAGCTCTCTCCAGGTGAGAGAGTTTGTTGGGAAGTTTTTTTCTCCTAGAGAGACTCTAGCACCAGCTACAGAGCTCTGAGAATTCTTGATTCGGCCTGTTGCCAAGACCCTGAGAAGGGAAGTGGAGCAGTCAATGGACTGTGGAACAATGAAGGTCCATATTCTCGAGGTGGAAGAGGAATGTGGGGAATGAGAGTCTCTGAGTAGTGGGCATAAGAAGACTCTGGAGGATTTGGGACGTAGCATTGTAGAGAGACCAAAAAGGTCTGAAAGCCGAAAACATGTGGAAAGCTTCCGGGACTTCAGAAGTTCGGGACTTCGGGAGGTCTCATGCATAGATAGCAAGGAGATGTTCAACGTCGAACTCTGAATTCCCCGCTATCCTGCATGTCATATGAGGGTTAAGCCAGTCATCGGATTGGTTGATGGATGGACCTTCCCTACGGAAGGTAGGAACCAAGAAATGATAATAATGAGATGAAGCCACGGGGGCGCCATGTGGCCCTCAACCAACGAATCCCGAAGAACTTTGGGAAGCCGTAAGATATAAACCAAGGGTCGGTTTAGAACCTGGTAGCAGTCGTTAGAAAGCTATGTGCAAGTAGAAGAGAATGAATCATATCGGAGAGATGATTCAAGCTTAGTTAGTTAAGGAAAAATGAATTTATAATTCCCCACCCCTTAAAACAGTTTTAAGGAGTCAGGTGTGATACACCATCCAATGAATACATAAACATGTTCATCAATACATCATCATGATGTATATTCAGTTGATCCATGTATTGATGAAACTTGATTACATGATGTGCAAGATTATCCTCATCCTTTTCGCTGAAAATAGGAAGAAAGTATGCCCATTCTGAGAAAGAAGGTGTGGGATTAGGAAAACCAGGAACAACTGAAAAATTGAGAGGTGCAAACCTCTGAGCCAAGATATCTTTCATGGACATTGTTGTCTATTTCATTTCTTCGGTCATCTACACATTGTCTTTTCTGAACTTTGGAAAAAAAATCAGTGATACCGGTAACAACTTTCTGATGTTCTACTGACAATTTCAGGAGTCCGCACAAGCAACATATGTTGTACAGGGAACTCAACTACATCTTCTTTCTGCATATCCTAAGTCGTGCACACTTTACATTGTTTCGCGTACTTTCTAGCCTCTGTGCACTTTACATTGCTTCTGACACATCCTGGGCTCGGTGCACTTTGCATTCCCTGTCCACAATCTTTTCACAAAGTTTTATGGTAGATGTTTTTACTTGTTTTAACATAGTTCTATGTTAAATGTCATCTCTTGTGCAAGAAACTACAAGCCCTTTGCTTCTCGCACATCTGTTCACTTGGTAATTCCTTTGTCCTATTTATTTTTTGATCTGTGAAAAGCTAATACCCGTTTCTACATATCTTTGTTTCTTTCTTATATGTCTTCTATTTAATGCTTCATTCTTCCCATTAAAAAAAAACAGTTTTCCTATGTAACTAAACATACACACTTTACATTGTTTCCCACACATCATATCCTCTGCACACTTTACATTGCTTCCAACGAATCCTGGCATCGATACACTTTACATTGCTTTCGACACATCCTTGCCTCCACATACTGCTCTTTACTAAGTTTTATGCTACATGTTTTTGCTTTTTTTTTTTACATAGTCCAATTCTAAGTATGATATTATGTGTAAAGAACTTTATGTCCTTTGCTTCTCGCACATGCTAGCATTTGCACACTTTTCACTGACTTTTATGTGCGGAGCTTCCACAATTTCACCGTTGTCCTTTATGTTTGGACACATTTACTTCCGCAAAATAAAAAGAGTCAAACCAAAGATTCAGTTATTCTATCATTTCTTTTTGAAATTCTTGTTCCCCTCACACTGTTACAACGTCTTGCAATAAAGATGCCATAATATTAATATTATTCTTCAAATGCATACTCAACGACTAAAGTAGAAATCAATTGCAAATACAAAGGATCAAGTCAATTAACTATTTCTCAGATTAAACTCGAGAACCTATATTTTAGACTTGCTCCAACTTTTGTAATTATCGCTCCCTATCCTAACTTCCAAACACTTTACATTGCTTCTCGCATATGCTAATGTCGCCATTGGACACTTCACTTATTTATATTGTTTCCCACATATGTTGACCCCCCATTAATCATTTCACTTATTTACTTACTAAGTTTTGATCCACATTGAACATTTACTATTTAATCACCGAGTTTTACTCGATGTTCAAATTTACTAAGCTTTACTTTACATCAAACAATTTACCATCTTGCATATTTTTACAAACTTTTTCCTAAATGTTTTTAGTCCAAACACTTTACATTGCTTCCCGCATATGCTAACCTTCCCATTGACCATTTCACTTATTTGCTTCCCCCATATGCTAACCTTCACATTGAACATTTCACTTATTTGATTCCCTCATATGCTAAACTCACCATTGAACATTTAATACTTTGCATTTTTTCTTGTTTTTAACAATGTCTTATGCTAAATGTTTTTGGGTGAACAATACTAAATGTTTTTACTTTATTCTTATCATTTTCCTGTTGCATAAACAAAAATGTTTTTTTTTTTAATGACTAGGGGAATCGGCAACGGCGATAGTATCGTACTCACGTGACACAGGGTCGAATTATGTCGGCTACCTTATAACCCCTAGGGAGAATCACACAGCCCACAAGCACACCTCCGGATAAATCGAGGTTTGAACTCGTGACCTACGTAACAGTGCGAACGCCTTAACATTACGTTCGCTGGCCACTAGACCAAACCCCTGCAAGCATAAACAAAAATGTTATTCTTCTTTACTATATGTATTGTTTAATTATTATATTTTGACAATAATTAGTGATACAAATGATACCAACATATTAAATATTTATGCTGAAAACATGTAATTAGTGATACAATATCCTTTAAACATGTCTACCAAATGAAAGTTGTCCTCCAAAACCGTTGGCTTTCAAAAAAAAATCGGCTAAGGTACAAATATGCAAATGATACCAACATGTTAAATATTTATGCTGAAATGTAATTACTGATTCTTCGTTGGCATCGTGCGCAGAGAAACATCGTGGCAGCGTGATTCCCCAGGTTCGAACCCTTCGCATAAAGGAATGGACAACCCTGTAAAGCAAGTCATTTTTTAAATTCTATTATAAAATGTCTTGGTGTCTGGTATTTTATTTCCATTTCCATTTTTAAAAATCAAAATCGATGCAACAGAGTTTAGGTGAAGAAACAGAAACGCAGACATTAGATTTTAGTTGATGCGAAATGGCCGACGCTGGCTTTGTTTGTTGCATCAAGGTGATTATTTATTTTTCAACTCAAAAATATCGACAATTGAAAGTCCGTCTGACTGCGAGAGTAAAAGTGAAAAGAACTAACAATCACAGAAAATTGCATAAATGCCTCCACGCAGGATCGAACTGCGGACCTTCAGTTTACAAGACTGACGCTCTACCACTGAGCTATAAAGGCAATGTTGTCATAATTAACTATGTCTTGCCTTCTACCTCCGGATTCGGATTGATAGAAACACACTATTAAAAGCAAGAAAAATATCGAAGTAACATATATAGATGATATCTGAGATGCACATACTGATGATAACAAATAATCAGTGATTTATTAATATTTCGAGGTGTTGTCAAAATATTTGATTTTTTGAATTTTTTCACATTTGGTAGAATAGATCTTGGTGAAATCACTATTTTTTGTTTTTTAAATTGTATTTTTAAATGTATAAACTGATTCAGCATCCCCTCAAAACATTCGAATTATATAGATTCAATTACTCAAATCTGAAATTTTAACAATTTTTTATCGGAAAAATGATAAAAAAACACACCTTAAAAACACCAAAAAAAAAAAAAAAAAGTCAAATATTTAAATTACACTATATCCAGAAATAAGTGTTTAACAACTGATATCAAAGAAATATATACCAGTTTGAAATTATTCTCAGATTTTTTGAGTAAGGCAATCAAATTAATGTCGTGAACTTTGCTTAGTATTGTATAGTAGGTTAACTTGTACATGTCGATGCTTTGGAAATTTCATATGTTATTAGTGTCTTTTCAATGGTTAGTTAATATGTCAAAGGAGACGAAGAAGATGACATAGTGGGATTGAGAGGGTCCATTTATGTCATTGGTTTGACCGTGGGTGTAAGAGAATGGACAAATTTCATTCAAGTCGTGCTATGTTAAATTATTTTATATAGGATTGAAAAGTTGTGTTGTGTGGTATTTTATTTTTATTTCTTTATTTTGGTCATTTTTGTAATACACATCCAAGAAGATTCTTGTTAATGAACAAAAAAATAATAATTTCTTAATGAAATCTTATGGGCCGTAATAAACTTTCTCGAAGGCTTTGAAAATCATGAATAACATTATTAACTTGTGTGGTGGGAGGTATTTTTATGTCCACGATGGGTTTAATGGAGAGATGCTCAAGTTGCCAACAAATAACCAGGTTGAAGTCTATGCACTTTTGCAGGGCCTGAAGATTGTCGAAAAGCTTTGTGTTAGCGACATTTCTTGTTCTAGGCGCAAAAGTATTCGGGTCTGCAAGTCGCACGAGAAGCGCCCGAGCGCAGCATGAAAAAGTCTCGTTTTTTAGGCTTCCAATCAAGCGGGCGGGTGGAATTACGATGTCAGCAGCCCAGATCCATCCATAAGAGCAGATCAACGATCATCGGAATATCGGGGCTAGCAAGTTGACCGATGTATAACGTCAAAGAAAGCGTCTTTATGCTGAGACTGAATCTGGGTCGTCCAATCCCGTGACACATAGTGCAAGATCTAGTCGGCATATCGACAGTCGGGAGTTCGAAGGGTGAAAGTCCCTCATCATCTCACATCCCAAAACCCCGAACCCCGGAGTGCCGAAAGTGCCCAGAGGCGGGCCTGCAGTATCGTGAAGCAGCCTCAGCCGTTCATCCACAGGAGACACCTGGCGCGCGATTAGGCTCCTCGCCTTTTTGCCCATCGTGACTTCGAAATACAAAAGGAGCAGCTCCTTCATATTCCCGATGCGCGAGGTGCCGGGAGCGTCCATGACTCGGACCCACAATATCACCGAGTGAGTTCAGGACAGCCAGATCTGAGAGGGACGCGTGGCACCAGATTAAGCCGTCTCCGTGTTTCGCTCATCGCGATTTTAGAAAAGCAGGGATTAGCTCCTTCCCATTCGCGAACGCCGAAAGCGCCTGCGGAAATAAGCATAGGGTCATAGCCCGTGGTCACTTGGGAAATAGAAAGAGCTTTGCAAAGGGGGCCAAAGGCGTCGGGTCTAGTCGCCAAAAGGATCATCGCGTCTCCGGGTGCCATTTGATTCGACCTCAAGCCCGTTTTTTGCTTGAAGTAATTGAAGGTGAGAAAGGGTGGTTGAAGCCTCTCCTCATGCATTAAGTATAGGGTACGAAGAGTTTGGCAAGAAGTCTGCTCGAGAGGGTCCTATGTACCATTTCTTCCAAAGAAGCCATGCCAAGTCCTCGACCAGCCGGAGGAGGTCTGCACACGCTAGCTCGACTCTTAATGGCTCAGCTATTTCCCTTGCAGGGGCCATGCTCAGTTAAGGTCGCGTCTGACAAAGAATAGCCGCCCGAATTTGGTCGAGGAGACACCAAGTCTTGGGTGCGCGATCGGCCAGAGTCTGCATGCGCAGACTGTCAGAAGACATGCAGACACAATGTTTTAATGCAGCGTCTTGTTTTTGATACTGTTGTTGTTTTTGAGTATATGTAGGCGTTTTCGCCATTTTTGTGGGGGTCGATGGTTGAGCTAGGCTCCTACTCTGTAAGTTTGATTAAGCAGTGGTTGCTCTGGTTAATGTATAAGGCATTTGAGACTTCTTACTTTATGGATGTCAGCCTCTTTTTCCATCTCTTTGTTTACTGTGTTAGAACAGCTCAGAATTGGAGGATCCAGTCGAGTTGCATTGTTGTAGGATGATGTAGGTTGATTCACTGCAACAATCGCAGCGTTTCTAATCAGTTCTTGTGTTCTCTCAGTGCTAGAATGGCTTGGAATTGGAGGATCCAGTCGAGTCACCCTTCAGCTCCTTGAAACTCTGGACCAAGAGGATCTTGGCTTCTGAGTTTTTCTTCCTCAAGCTTTCGAAGGCCGGTTGCCCGAGGCAGTCTTTCTCACCCTTCTCACAGGTATTCCATCTACCACCCTTTAATCTACTTACTGACGGAAGTTAGCTCAAGACCTCCCTTGCTTTCTACATACCAGACCCTGGTTCCTGAGTCAATGTTGCTTTCCTGGGTCTATTGCCATTCGACCACCCCCAATTATAAATCATGACATAAAAATTGATGGGCGTCGGGCTCTGCTCCTGCAAGCAATCCAGGAGTGACTTCCGTCGCCAACATTTCTGGCACCGCTGTCGGGGACGAAGTTGAAAATTTTCCCCGGGATTAAACGACAACGATTAACTGATTCTGAAGTTGCATCAGATATCAGAATTATCAAGATTGCTATTGTGCACCTGGCGACTCCACTGTGGCGACTCCATTGTTTCCACTTCACTATTTCAGCTGTGGCTACTGTTGGCACACCTGAAAGATAACCCAGAGGAGCTTTCTCGAGAAGGTTTCAGCGGCTGCTTTCTCATCCTGAGAAGCTTCCTGGGGTAACGTCAATGTTAAGATCTGGCCTTTGATGGTGAACAAGGACCAGGCATATTTGAAGCTGCGCATCTTTCACTTGGTGACTCCACGATTCGAGGATCAATTGGCAACTCCATTGGTTCGATATGGAGAAAATTATGGCTCAAAGGTTTGCTTTCTGTGACTTTTCCCAGATAGTTGGGTTTCCTAATGCACTTCCTGATAGAGACCAATGGGAAGATTTCCTCCCTGAATTTCATGCAACAAGTTGGGAGGAACCAGCTGAGCATTTACTGGACTTCCATAAGGCTATTCACCGAAATAATATCATGCATGAGGATGTCTGGATTAAGCTCTTTAGGTGTTCATTGAAGGGAGCCGCTCTTGAGTGGTGTCGATCTCTTCCCGCTGCGAGCATCCGCTCTTTAACAGGTTTTCATACATCTTTCAATTCATTTTGTAAAGACTACTATCCAACTGATTGTTTGTTTGAAAACTGTTGTGAGGAGTTTTCTTCGCTTCATGAAGCCTCTGCTAGCCCTGAAGACCAGGTCCATGATGAATATTTTACTGTGGAGGAAAGCATTTGCCAGGAAAATATGGAGGTGTTGAATGATATTAATTGTGTTAGCCCTAGAACGGAAGCATCTGACATCATATCAGATGCCTCTATTCTTTTAGATGTTCATAATGATCAACATGCCTCTTGTGGAAATTGTGAGTTTATAGAGCAAATGTTGTCCATGGTAGATGACTCACTTGGATATCGGGTTGAAGCAGATGTTCCTAGCAGCTCTGCTCATGATGACGAAGACCCTTTTTTTTTAAAGAGGGGTTAGTTGTGGAAGAGGTTTCTTCTCTTTTCCCCCAGGGGGTTTCTCGTGATATATTTTTACCTGGGATTAAAGAGAAAAGGATCATGTATGAGCAGCCAGAAGCAGCAGGTCCCACTGTCCCTGAAACATAAATTTTTTACGGGATCACTGTTCTGGCGGAGGATCATATCAATGAAGGACAACCCCTTTTTGATGTATATTATAGTGATGATGAGCAACAAACTTATCCTACATTTTATCACTATAAAGATATTGAAGAGCCAGTAAACAAGCAGAACCACCCCATGGTCCCTATTTATGATGAATACGAATCTGACCCGGGGGAGAGCCAAGAAGAGGAAAAGGAACCAGAGGAACAGTTGAGCACATATTTCATTCCAGAGCCAGTCAGTGAGCAGCTACCTCTTGAGATCAATGAGCCTACGTCAGTTGTCCACTCACCTGTGCTTATCAAAGATATTCAACCACATGTGAGCAACTCTGTAGCAGAGGAGGCTGCCTGTCACCAATTTTCCGAAATTCGCCACTCATTCTATGACCCTGTCGGCGAATACATGGAGTGGCATGTCCTTTATKMCTTGGAGCCRCCCTATTCCATATCAACTTCACCCTGTGAGAAGAAGTTGAAGAGTGTAGYCRTTMTGCTGTCACGGTTACACCATYTGTTGGTGATCATCGACAGAAAGAAAGAGMTTCCCTTCAGGAAGTTGCTTGATTGGCTATGGTGGAAGTCTGCTTTCACCTAACCCCATGTAAAGTGTTTTATTAGTTTAGGATTGTATATAAATAAGCTCCTTTGAGCATGTATTTTTATTTTGTTGCTTTTATTTTTCGGCTTGTATTTTCAGCAGCAGGATGTTTGAGCCTGACTCCATAGCCCAACAGCAAGGCACTGAAGCTGCGGAATGAGTTCTTAGAGCATCGCAGGGACGACTCTATCCCCCATGGAGCCTAATGTTAGCGACATTTCTTATTCTAGGCGCAAAAGTATTTGGGCCTACAAGTCGCACGAGAAGCACCCGAGCGCATCATGGAAAAAGTCTCATTTTTTAGGCTTCCAATCAAGCGGGCGGGTGGAATTACGATGTTAGTAGCCCGGATCCATCCATAAGAGCAGATCAACGGTCATTGGAATATCGGGGCTAGCAAGTTGACCGATGTATAACGTCAAAGAAAGCGGCTTTATGCTGAGACTGAATATGGGTCGTCCGATCCCGCGACACATAGTGCGATATCTAGTCGGCATATCGGCAGTCGGGAGTTCGAAGGGTGAAAGTCCCTCATCATCTCACATCCCGAAACCCCAAACCCCAAAGTGCCGAAAGTGCCCAGAGGCGGGCCCGCTGTATCGCGAAGCAGCCTCAGCCGTTCATCCACAGGAGACACCTGGCACGCGATTAGGCTCCTCGCCTTTTCGCCCATCGTGACATCGAAATACAAAAGGAGCAGCTCCTTCATATTCCCGATGCGCGAGGTGCCGCGAGTGTCCATGACTCGGGCCCACAATATTACCGAGTGAGTTCAGGACCGTCATATCTGAGAGGGACGTGTGGCACCAGATTAAGTCGTCTCGGCATTTCGCTCATCGTGATTTCAGAAAAGCAGGGATTAGCTCCTTCCCATTCGCGAACGCCGAAAGAGCCTGCGGAAATAAGCGTAGGGTCATAGCTTGTGGTCACTTGGGAAATAGAAAGAGCTTTGCAAAGGGGGCCAAAGGCGTCAGGTCTAGTCACCGAAAGGATCATCGCGTCTCTGGGTGCCATTTGATTCGACCTCAAACCCGTTTTTCGCTTGAAGCAATTGAAGGTGAGAAGGGGTGGTTGAAGCCTCTCCTCATGCATTAAGTATAGGGTACGAAGAGTCTGGCAAGCAGTCTGCTCGAGAGGGTCATGTGTACCATTTCTTCCAAAGAAGCCATGCCGAGTCCTCGACCAGCCGAAGGAGGTCTGCACATGCTAGCTCGGCTCTTAATGGCTCAGCTACTTCCCTTACAAGGGCCATGCTCAGTTAAGGTGGCGTCTGACAAAGAATAGCCGTCCGAATTTGGCCGAGGAGACACCAAGTCTTGGGTGCGCAATCGGCCAGAGTCTGCATGCGCAGACTGTCAGAAGACATGCAGACGCAATGTTTTAATGCAGCGTCTTGTTTTTTATACTGTTGTTGTTTTTGAGTATATGTAGGCGTTTTCGCCATTTTTGTGGGGGTCGATGGTTGAACTAGGCTCCCGCTCTGTAAGTTTGATTAAGCGTTGGTCACTCTGGTTAATGTATAAGGAATTTGAGACTTCTTACTTTATGGATTTCTGCCTCTTTTTCCATCTCTTTGTTTACTGTGTTAGAACAACTCGAAATTGGATGATCCAGTCGAGTTGCACTGTTGTAGGATGATGTAGGTTGGATCACTGCAATAGTCGTAGCGTTTCTAATCAGTTCTTGTGTTCTCTTAGCACTGGAATGGCTTGGAATTGGAGGATCCAGTCGAGTCACCCTTTAGCTCCTTGAAACTCTGGACCAAGAGGATCTTGGCTTCTAAGTTTTTCTTCCTCAAGCTTCCGAAGGCCAGTTTCCCGAGGCAGCCTTTCTCACCCTTCTCACAAGTCTTCCATCTACCACCCTTTAATCTACTTACTGACGGAAGTTGGGTCAAGACCTCCCTTGCTTTCTACATACCAGACCCTGGTTCCTGAGTCAATGTTGCTTTCCTGGGTCTATTGCCATTCGACCACCCCCAATTATAAATCGTGACATAAAAACTAATGGGCATCAAGCTCTGCTCCTGCAAGCAATCCAGGAGTGACTTCCGTCGCCAACACTTTGGCATCCAGAAGTTGAATGTGGTAGGAGACTTGAAGACTGTAATTAGGCATATGGTCTTGAACGCTGCCCTAGGTGATACTCTTCTGGCATCGACACTAGAACATGTAAAGAAAGAATCCAATATTGTAACATCCTCACTATAATCCCCAGTTTAATTAATGCTTATGTAGATATAATGTGTGGCTACGACCAAAGCGATGTAATATGTGAATTGTATTTCCTTGTTTTATAAATGAAAGTGTGATGTCAACTGCTAAGGGGACATGGACAAGAGATGGGAGATGGATTAATCCACAAGAGTGGGGAGTGTCTAGGATAATGGCCAAGAGGGGTCCAAGGGGGAGACACCCATGTATATTGATCTAACCCATTTTACTGATTTGTTATTTGTATATAAACCTTCCCATTTCTGATTTTGAGTTTCCAAAGCCAATTATTGAATACATGTAAGAGGGTGGGTGTGAGTGGTCACATCCCAAAGTTATTAGGCACATGGGGATTGAGTACAATTAGCTTGGGGAAGAGTGTGAGTCAAGAAAGACAAGCCAAAGAGAGGAAAATTTGTATGGGTTGGGACAACAAATTTTTACAAGGGAGTTTTTGTACATGAGAGAAACAAGAGAGCAAGGAATAGAGCTTGAAGATGATGTATCCATGGAGGGAGAATTCTAGAGCATGTTGGAACGTAATTGAAGCGAATTGGAGTGGGAAAACTGAAGAGCTAGGTTGTTAGGCCTGAAGAGTGAACTCTTGTGTGAGTTGCACTAAAACAACATGTGTTTGTTGTTGGTTTGCTCATAGTTTTCCTAGCAGCAATTTCCCTTGAGTTCCCAGCAGAGAGATTCCTAGTTGTCTGTGTTAGAGAGACCTTGATAAACAAATGGGATGCCCGATGGACTGAGAACAATGAAGGGGTACATTCCTTGAGTTGGACAAGTCAAGGGGAAGAGAGTTGGTAGAAAATCGGGATAGTTGCAAGAAAATATCAATTGGGTTGAGAGTTTTATGAGTTGTGAGTGGACTGTGAGAGATCACCCTCTTTTTTGGATTGCTAGCCTCAACTCGGGGGTGACTAGCTGTTGAGATTTGGAACAATCAGTCTATGGTTGGGTGGAACGTCTGTCCCAAGCAGTTGGTTGCACAATCATTGTGAAAAGATAAGTGTTTTATCTTGTTGTTGTGTTAAATTATGTATTTAGTTCATGTGCATGAAATCTGTGTATTTGGAAGTGATTTATATGTTGTTGGTGGAAAATCATGATAGTTGTAGGAAAACATTAGTTGGGTTGAGAGTTTTATGAGTTGTGAGTGGACTGTGAGAGACCACCCTCTTTTGTGGATTGCTAGCCTCAGCTCAGGGGTGACTGGTTGTTGAGATTTGGAATAGTAATTCTATGGTTGGGTGCAACGTCCATCCCAAGCAGTTGGTTGCACAACCGTTGTGAAAAGATAAATGTTTTATCTTGTTGTCTTGTTAAATTATTTATTTAATTGGTGTGCATTAACTTTGTGTATTTGGAAGTGATTTATATGTTGTTGTAATGAGTTGTTAGCTACATTTCATGTTGATTATTAACATGTTGTAAATGCTTCTATTTTTGTGGTTATGGACAGTAGCTAAATCTATTTTAACTTGTAGTTGTAAGCTACACAAAATCAACTAATTATAAATGAATCAAATCAGTTAGCAAAAATTTCGTTTTTAAGAGTATTTCACACCGTAATGTCGCTCAGATGGGCTGGGGGACATTACAAATAATCTCTATGGGATTAAGTTCTTCCATATTTTACAAGAAAATAATCCTCTAACATATGGTTGTGCAAACCAAGCCACTTTGTTAAAAGTGGGGGACATTATCATCAATGGTAAGCTAGGAACCCAACCTATCCCCTAACATTTCATGAAGGACATGAAATGTTTCATTCATTAAGGAGACACATGGAAAATTGTAAGCTAAGTCTGTCATATGACATTGTAAGTAATGTGAAGAGACCTCTCTCCCCTCTACACATGTGCCTCAACACTCATCTTCACATGATTTTGAATCAATGGGAGGTATTCCTCCTCATCAAGATGGGATAATGGCTATGAAATTTGGTTTTCTAGTGTGGAGATTTTCATGTGTAGGTATGAACTCTAGGTTGGTGAGTATTGGTTATTTGATTTGGCTAGCGTGCATGGTTCTATTTCTCTTTTGGAGCTCTAGTAATATGTCACCCTTGTCGAACATGAGTATTATGTCTTGGATTTTTTTAAAGTTTATATATAGTGGATTTTAATTGGGTTCTAGTCTCTCATTCCGAGGGGCCTTTTTATCCATGTATGTTTTTGAACTCTCTTTGTGTTCTATTGTTCTTTTAGGTGATTGCATCATTGATTTTGGCTTCAGCCAAGACTGCATAGAGGCCTTTTGGGTTCAAGAGGCATTGCTCCTTTATTCTTCTGAGTGGTTAATTTATTCATGGTGTCCTTCGATATTTGTTATTTTAACCTTGAGATCTCTATGGTATCCTCTATTTGGCTTGCAATTCGTATCACCGAGTGATGTTTGTACATACTTCTTAGGGTATAGTCAACATGTATACTAGGATTTGGGGATTTTAACAAAATTACAAAGGATAGTTTCTATGACAACATTATAACTTTTGAACTGCAATTGATCTTGCATTGTTTCAATATATAGATGGATTATAGGGAGATGCAAGAGCTTCAAGGAGAATTGAGAGGTCAAAAAGATGTTATTCAAGGCAACAAAAACTCAATTATGATAGTCATAGGTAAAATTCAAGAGAAGTATCAATAGGTTACTTCTCAAACTGCTACAATTATGGGCACTTTACTTCAATTGAGGGATAACATTTAAGTTATGGAAGATGAATGTAACATTCTATGAAACATGGTCATCAATCTGTCTAAAGGAGAGTAGTCTAGAGAATCCACCCAAGTGCAATCCATTAATTCAAACTATGGGGTACTCAGGGAAGATGAAATAGTTCACCAACTACTAGAGAATGTGGAAATTGTCAAACTAGATTTAGACTCAACTAAATATGCACTTGAAAAAGTAGCTAAACATACATGCATCTTGTTAAGCTTGTATCATTTTCAAAGTAGTCAGATATCTAGTCTTTTTTTGGTAGAATCTACACCACTAAGATATTCTCAGATGTGTTGTTCTTGACATTACATGGCTGTAGCTATAGGCTAGTAGAAAATCTCTCTTTAAATTTTTGCTTAAAGCAAATTCTCGAAGTAAATTTACTATAAGCTATGCTACAAAATTTTATTAGTATAAATATCTGCCAATTATACTTAAAAATATATATATAATAATAATAGACATTTACCTTCCTTTACATATATCCTCAAAATACAAGTGAATAAAAATAAGTAAATGCATATACATAATTGAGTTACAAGTTACATTATAATATTGAGTGATAACATTATCATAAAAAAGATGTCATAAAATTTGATGTTATATGGTATTATTTGTTTTTTTATTTTATTTTTATTTTCGGTATTATACACATTTTTATTTTTCTAAGGTTAATTTAATTATTAATTAGTATTGAAAATAGGTATTACTAATTTCTTTTTTGAATATGGATGGGTATCATTATTTAAAAAAACATACTATTTAAAAATTTTGCTAATAATTTATAAAATAATAAACTTTCATTTTTCTAATATATAAATATTATTAAAATTATCATAAATAATTAAAAATAATACTATATCTAAATAATATATATAAATAATTAATAATTACCACATAATATAAACCAAAAATTATATTATAACTTTAAATAATAATAATATAATTAAAAAAATGTGATGTATATATGGATGGTAAAAAATTATCATCATATAAGGGGTGGTAGGAGCGAGAGTTTGGGCATAAAATTCAATAACTAGGTTGAAGCCTATGCTTTGTATAAATGACTCAATATTGCAAAAATCGAAGGCATTGAAGATTTGATTATCATTGGAGATTTTAATTTCATTCTCAATCAATTCAGAAAGTGATCACTTTGGAGGACATGAATCTCATAAGCATTATGACTCAAACATTGTCAGAGTCAGGCAATTTTCAAACTCTGCAATGCTTTCATGTTCTTAGAAACAATAACTTTGAGGCCAACTCCTTGGCTAATTCGGCTACTCGGGACTCGATTGGAACACTTCACATTGATAATTGGGCCGCACACAATTTTATCCCCTAATGCAATACAAGATGGTTAGACCCACAAGTGTATTTCCCTAGGGGAAGGACCCACCAGCTAAGGAAACTAGGAAAAATAAGCATGGTTTCACATGACGCATTTGGTTGAGGGTTGGGTTGATGGGTGGTAGCGTATGTTGGAGCATGTTCTGGATAGGGAGGAGGATAGGTGGATGTAACCTCCTTTTATGCACGCATCTCTGAAGTCTGGAGTAATTTCCCACAAGTTCCCTTTAATGAAATTTCTCACATGGCCAGATCCACAAGCTTCTATTGAGGTTGAGTTCATGGATATGGTACACATATGTACCCTCCTGACGTCATTTATTCCTCGATGATCCTTACCCTTATCCTGTAATGATGGAATTGTTGGGAAAGAGTTTTGTCACATGCTTGGAGATCTCTCTAGTGGGCGTGGAAGTATGTTTCAGGTCATTCATCTTCGAGGGTGGTGACTCATCACCCGATGTCAATATATTTTCGTGGATCTTCGATGTAAGGGGAATTATATGTATCGGGGTGGTGAAGAATTGGAGGTTGATAAAACTTCTGAACTCTGGGTTGCAACTCCCATTGTTCATTTGTGAAAGGAGCTTTCTTTATCAGTGATGCGATCTGGAGTTTGAGCAGACAACATGGCTAACAAGAGGACGGGAGATGTTAGATGGTGTCACGAGCTTCAAGAGGAAGAACATGAGGCCTTGGTCAATTTGGTTAACACATTGCAAATCAACATGCAAAATGCCTCAATATAGTGGAAAATTGCAAGGGACTTACTGATTTCACAGAGATAAGGATTCCAATAGTTAAGGGATGAAGTGGATGCCATAAGCGTTGAGGTAGGGGAAATTTTCTCCAGGTCTGCCTCCCCAGCCTCGTCAACTACCACTCAGGCACTTTCGGAAGCGACTTTGTCTCCATCTCCTCCCAGACAACTTCCAGATCTTAACTCGACATCGATCACCCTCGATGATGCCCAGGATGAATCTCATTTAGACAACACTTAATTAGTATGCTATGTTTCTGTATTTTGATACTTGGTTTAATCTATAGATGGTACATTAAGCTTTATAGTAGTAGTAAGTCAATTTCAGGACTATCAATGTGGTTTATCTCTATTAGTGAAAAATCCCACCCTGAATTTGAAATCTCCAAGCCCCTTTTCACATATGTAATGACTCTTCCTATGTCTAGAACACCGTTTTTTTGAATATAAATTTTACTCGTTTAAAAAAAATACCACCATATAACCTTTAGAACATTGTAATCAAACTATCATACATTATAACTTTAAATGATAATAATATAATTAAAAAACTTATGAAACTTATGTCTAATTTCCATATACATGTACACACATACTAATGGTAAAAAATTACCACCATATAACTTTTAAAACATTATTATCAAAACTATCCTAAATAATTAAAAATCATTTTTTCATATAATTATTATTATTTTTAAAAAATAATATATATAATATAACACATAGTAGTATGTGTTATATTATATAACACATACTATGTGTTATATTATATAACACATACTATTTGTTATATTATATAACACATAGTAGTATGTGTTATATTATATAACACATAGTAGTATGTGTTATATTAAATAACACATAGTATTTGTTATATTATATAACACATATTATGAGTTATATAATATAAAAACTAACTCTTAAAACTATTAAACAATGTTATATATTTATGATTATCATGTTTTATGTTAAGTGACATGTTTTTTTGTTTGTGTACAATTAAAACAATATTATCAAAACTATCATAAACAATTAAAAATTATTACTAAAATTATCATAAACAATTAAAAATGAGGTTGGAAAGTAGATGTAATTAAAATTTATAAACAATTTAAAAAAACTTTAGAAAGTAGATGTGATTATAATTTATAAACAATTAAAAATAAAAAATGAGTTTGGAAAGTAGATGTGATTATAATTTATAAAGCGTTAGAAAGTAGATGTGATTATAATTTATAAATAATTAAAAATAAAAAAATGAGGTTGAAAAATAAATTTAATTATAATTTATAAACAATTAAAAATAAAAATGAGGGTGGAAAGTAAATGTGATTATAAATTTTAAAATAAATTTATTTTAATTTTAATTTTAAAATTAAAAGATTAAAAATAATTAAGATATAAGTTTTTTATCCTTATTCATTTAAGTTTTTTATAAGGAAGGTAGTGATCATCACTTTATGAATGTAGGGAGGTGATATTATTTCTCGTGACAAATATGTATTAGATATAATACCAAGAATCACATGAAATAACAAAATAGGTATATCAACATTTTTAAAATGAAAGAAGATATGTATAAATATTTTAGCATTAATTTATTTCATATTTCATTATGAAGTAAACATTATTATATCAAAATTTTGTCAATCTTCAAATAAATTTAATTATGATATAAATATTAATATTAATAAATTTAATTATAATATAATAATATAATTACATTTTTAAAATGATGAAAGGTATATTATCTTTTGTGACAAATATGTATTAGGTATAATACCAAGAATTATATGAAATAACAAAATAGGGTATAACAATATTTTTAATATGGAAGATATTTAAACTTTATATATTTTTGAGTAAGTATAAATATTTTTAATATTAATTTATTTAATATTTTATTATAAATATGATTTATAAAGTATTATTATATCAAAATTTTATTAATCTTCAAATAAATTTAATTATGATAGAAATATTAATAATAATAAACTTAATTATAATATAATAATGTAATCAGATCCTTCAATGTGTTGGACTTCTTTGTCTTATAAGTAATCAAGATAACTTACACAATTACTTCAAATAAATTTAATTACTTCAAATAAATTTAATTATGATATAAATATTAATATTAAAAAAACTTAATTATAATATAATGTTTTAACATTAATTTATTTCATATTTCATAAACATGATTTATAAAATATTATTATATCAAAAAAAATTCAATATTCAAATAAATTTAATTACGATATAAATATTAATATTAATAAACTTAATTATAATATAAAAATATAATTAAATGCTTAAATGATGCGAGGTGTATTATCTTTTGCGACAAATATGTATTAGACATAATACTAAGAATTACATGAAATAACAAAATAGAGTATAATACCATTTTTAATATGAAAGATATTTAAACTTTCCATATTTTTGAGTAAGTATATATATTTTTAACATTAATTTATTTAATATTTTATTATGAAGTAAACATGATTTATAAAACATTATCATATCAAAATTTTGTCATTAGTCAAATAAATTTAATTATGATATAAATATTAATAATAATAAACTTAGTTATAATATAATAATGTAATTACATCTTCAATGTGTTAAACTTTTATGTCTTATAAGTAATCAAGACAACTTACATAATTGGTTCAAATAATTTTTTATTTAATTATGATATAAATATAAATATTAATAAATTTAATTGTAGAATTATATGAAATAACAAAATAGGTATGAAAATATTTTTATTATGGAAGATATTTAAACTATGTATATTTTTGAGTAAGTATAAATATTTTTAACATTAATTTATTTAATATTTTATTATGAAGAAAATATAATTTATAAAACATTATCATATCAAAATTTTGTCAATCTTCAAATAAATTTAACTATGATATAAATATTAATAATAATAAACTTAATTATAATATAATAATATAATCATATCTTTCAATGTGTTGGACTTCTTTACCTTATAAGTAATGAAGACAGCTTACACAATTTATCTTATAAGTAATGAAGACAGCTTACACAATTGCTTTAAATAAATTTTTATTTAATTATGATATAAATATAAATATTAATAAACTTAATTATAATATAATATTATAATCACATTTTTTTTTTAAAAAATAGTTAAACTTTTTTTTTTAACTTCTCTTTCTTATAAAAGTAATCAAAACAGCTTACACAATTGCTTCAAATAATTATTTATTTAATTATGATATAAAGATTAATATTAATAAAATTAATGAATTGATATTTAATATTTGAAATGGTTGACAATCCAAACTTATTTGTAAGCCTAAAAAGTTAATACAATAGAATCCTCACCTTTTTTACTATATATATATATATATATA
>ML777149.1:735101-747252 GCA_009831015.1 Picea engelmannii
TAAACTTAATTATAATATAATATTGTAATCACATTAAACTTAATTAAACTTAATTATAATATAATATTGTAATCACATTTTAACTTAATTATAATATAATATTGTAATCACATTAAACTTAATTAAACTAAATTATAATATAATATTATATATTAATAAACTTAATTATAATATAATATTGTAATCACATTAAACTTAATTAAACTTAATTATAATATAATATTATAATCACATTAAATTTAATTATAATATAATATTGTAATCACATTAAACTTAATTATAATATAATATTGTAATCACAAACTTAATTAAATTTAATTATAATATAATTTTGTAATCACATTAAACTTAATTATAATATAATATTGTAATTGTAATCATTTTTTTTTAAAAGATGGGTTAGACTTTTCTCATGTTATAAGTAAACAAAGCAACTTACACAATTGCCTCCACGCAGGATCGAATGTTATAACAAAGCAACTTAAACCATTGCCTCCACGCAGGATCGAACTGCGGACCTTCAGTTTACAATACTGACGCTCTACCACTGAGCTATAAAGGCAATGTTGTTGTCTATAAAATATTCTCCCATCTACTATATGCTGGTTCGAATTGATAAAAATACACACTATTGAAACTTGAAAGTAAGAAAAATATTGAAGTAACAAATATAAATGAGATCTGAGATGCACATACTTACCATGATAAACTTTTTTAAGGCAAAATATCGTATGACAACAAACAATCAGTTGATTTCAAATATGAGCGTAGAAGTAATATCCGGAAGTAGGTGTTCAGAGGAATATGTACCAGTTGTTTGTCTCTGCAATTATTGTCAGAATTTTTGAGTAAGGCAATCAAACAAATGTCGTGAACTTTGCTTATATATTTAATGCCGTGAACTTTGCTTAATCTATAGTGTATAGTAAATTCATTTTCATTTTAGATGATTTGGTACATTCTCTTTAGATGTGTTTTGTTATGTGCATTTCTATACTTTAAAAAGATTATATATATTTATGTACATGTGTTTGAATTTTTTTTAATTAAGAAAAAACTTTATTGAGAATTTTTTATTATTTATAAATATAATTATTATATATTTCATGTGACGTGTGGAATGTTTTAATTAAAAAAAATTATAGTAAGTTTATTTTAAGTATTAACTGTTTAATGTTTAAATTTAGTTAAATATTAATTGTAGGTGATCAGTTTTTCTTAGTTTGGAATAATTTATTTAATATTTATTGCATTTGAATTTATATATAAAGAAGTGGAATTGAAATTAATGAAACAAATTACATGTTTAAAAACTTTTCTCACAATCAAATCCACTTAACTCATATTTTTAATATGTTATTAGATAATTTTAAACAAAATTTTATAAATTGAATTTATATAAAATTAATTCAATACATAAAAATTAAAAACAATATTTTTAAATAATAAACATATTAAACTAATAATCTAGATCTTTATATCTTTATCTAAAAATAATATTTTTAAATAATATATATACTAAAGAAATAAAATTATCTTTACTACATATTTCTAGGTAAATAATAATACTTATAATATACTTTTGAATATAAAATTTGTTATTACTATTAAAATTTATTTTGACTTTCACATTGCTTTTATCCTTAGTACATATATTTACTTGAATAATAATACTTATAATATATTTGTGAATATGAAATTTGTTATTAATATAATTAAATTGTATTTTGACTTTTACACTTTCTTTTTTATCTACAAGTAACTTAGAACTATTATCTCACTCTCTCTCTCTTTTTTTACATGGTCCTTCAATTATTTCTTCAATTCTAATGCATTTACATATTTTAATATTTTATCTCATAAAGTATGAGATAAAGGTGCCCAATGGTAAGGTGGCAAGGAATTTTGTTTGGTAAGGTGGTAAGAAACAAAATTACTCGAACTTAATGCCCCGTACTTGCATTTTATTTAATTATTTTCCAGCAGCCTTTCTAGTGGGGCGTATTGTCGGCCCAATTACAATGAGACTTGAAATGAAGTCATGTTCTAGAAAGTTGAAATCAAATCATAATTTAGAAACCATCTAAATATATACCATCTTCCTTCATTGTTTAAGCATTTCCACTTAATATAGATGTTCCATATTTACTTATCATTCAACCATTTTCATTTAACGGGAGGGCCAAGAAAAATATTCGCTAACATTAAAATCTGATAAGAGGAATTGATATTTTCTAATTTTCCAATATTCGCTAACATTAAAATCTGATAAGAGGAATTGATATTTTCTAATTTTCCTTAAATCTTTTGCATAGGTTTTGAATTTATCCGTCATTCGCCTGTGTTATTGTTGGGGGGTTTTCATGTCCAACTATCATCTGTATTTCATGTTGTCTTGCATATGTCTGGGAAGAGTTTTTTACGTATCATATGCGTCCCCACATTTATCAGTTAGTTTGTCAACATTTTGCAACAACAGGGGAATACTGTCGACTTTCAACCGTCCAACTGCAGGGCCTATGTATTTATTTGCGTAGAATGACTCATCTCTTTGTGTTGTCTTCACTCTCTTAAAGGCTTTAAATAAACCCTATGTATTTAATGTCACCCAATGACTCAAAGCTTTGCAAATTGCATTGCAGCTCACTCAATCTGTTGTAATCTCTTGTAACTGAACAAAACAATGAAGAATAGGGCGGTTACACATTCTCTATCCTAGAATTGGAAGGGCGGTTACACATTCTCTATCCTAGAATAGGGCGGTTACACATTCTCTATCCTAGAATTGGAACTGTGTGGAATGGGGAGGAACAACCCTATTACATTTAGTCATATATTGGAGTGATGGAGCCATTTGTAAGTTTTATGTTTATCTCTTTTGATAAATATGGGAAAGAGTAAACCAAGGATGTCAATTATAGTCATCTACACCATAGTTCTACATTTCAGTTTTTCTGGTTTTTTCTTTTTCCTATCCTTTCTCAGCTTTACAAATAAATTGAGTGTTCTTGAATGCTTCATAAATTATCTTGTAGTGGAAACCCTTAGAAGGTTGTGCATTTTAGAGTCTTTTATGATTCTGCTTGTGGTAGCCATTATCGGCCTCACCTACTATGCCCCACTCACATTATGATACAAAGAAACCCTCCAAACAATTTCCCTTATGTGTAAGATTGGAATGACTATGGCTCACATCTAGGGTTTGAATCTTGTAGTCTGGTGGGATCTTTCTGTACCATGGAATTTGTATCCTAGGAGGGGAAAAGGGACCATGGAATTTATAATGTCTCGTAATGGAGTCTTGTATGTGTCTAGAGATATAAAGTTGGGGTCTTCTAATTTGTGTTTTTCAATCTTAATTATTTTAGTCTCCATGTTTTATATTTACCCAGTATGGCTATGAATATTTTCATTACATTTTTGTCTTGTGGGTGCAAAGTTGTTTGGACAACTCACAACTCTCCAGGGGTGTTGAGATTGGTCAACGCCATTTATATTTTTGATAGTCTTATCATCTAATTTCTGGGTTTATTTAATATTCAGTCTATTGATGGAAATTAGAAATGGATACATTGGATCATTGTCATTTATTATCTAATAACAACCCTATACATTTCCCAACCAAATTGGCTTGCAAAGAGATAGTTGATATCATAATACATGAAGTACCAATGTTGAAATATCATCACACATGAAGTGCCAATGAATTTGTCTTTAAGTTGTTTTAGTTCCTTCTCTTTTTCTTCACTGTAAAAAATGAGTTTGAACTCGTGGATTAAGTGATTGAGCAAGTAGAAATCACTTATAATCCTCACTTTCACCCAATTCTTGTATTGCACAACAATTGTTTGGTGCACCTGGTCCCAAGATTCACAGTATGCCAAAGGGTTAATTGCAAATCCAACTCTTCTACACTTATTGTATGATTTGATTCTTCACTTTTCCGTGTGTTTGCATTATCACTTATTTTTTTCACATATGAAACAAAAGTGAGTTAGTTATCAAATCTTTACTACCCAAACTATTTCCTTAAAATTAATTTACCACAACAACAAAGGATACATTTACACTATTCAAATTTTATGTAGTGACCATTATGTGACATCATAATGAGTTTTGGTATTTATAAACATTTGAGGAGGAATTTTAAATGTTTCAACTTTTAATTCATGAATGTGAAGTAGTCTGGTAGAATGGAATTCATCGTGCAATACCTACAACAATTCTGTAAGAGTATTTAGAAGTTGGCATCATGTTCCATCCAGATTCCATATAAACTTTTGGGGACCAATATCATTTATGAATTGTCATATGAATGGCCACCATAGTAACCATAATGTGTTGCCAATAAGATATTAAACAATTCTAATAAGTAGTTGAAGATTATAAATTAAGAAACAGAAAAAGAAGAACCAAAGGAAGACTTTTGGTTAAGGTGATTTATTGCATGTATTATTTTTTCAAATCCGAAGATTGTGTTAACAGAGTGAGGATAAAATCACATGTTAAAAATGTTGATCATAATTAGTCGGTGATTTTTGAGACTGGTGGTAAGTTTTGGATAGTTCTACTTGTGGAATGAAAGCATTTATTTGATGTTTTTTTCTACATAATCTTTCCATGGATATACTCTTTTAACCAATTTTGCAATGTATCAACATTTGTTTCCATGGAATTGGAGAAGTTCTTGTCAATTCATCTTAATCACTGCCATCATTCATTAGATAATTTCCATGAGAGGAACCTCATTTACGTTTCCTTCATTCCTTGTCCATCCATCTTAATCTCTATCATCACTCATCAAATACTTCCAAGAGAGAAACCTCATTTAAGTTGCATCCGTTCCTTGTCCATCCTCCTGACTTAGAGGTTTTTTTTCTTTGGGGGGAGTGATTCCTAAGCCATAGTAAGTGTTTAGGATTTGAATAGGATTTGAATGATTCCTTCATTATTTATTCTTCTGTTTGTTGTTTACCTTTGTTTGTGATTGAATTACTCTCCTCCAATCTGTTTACCTTTGTTTGTGATTGAATTACTCTCCTCCAATCCCCGACGATCACGGGCAATATGTTACTCCATTGAGGGTAAGAATGAATAGGAATTTGTGAAATACATAGTGTAATTATCTATGTGATCGATCTCTCTTGCAATTGCAGTCTCCTTCATTGATTTTCCCATTACATTAATAGACATCAGTTTCTAAAATATATCTGATTGAATTTATTTTATATTATCGTATGTAAGGAGCTTTTCTAAGTTCCCATTGCCTTCTTATTTGGAAGGGAGTATGGAAAATTTCATTGTTTAAGCCATGATGTTACATTGAGAGTAGTCAAATGTATTTACGGGCAATAAGATGGGTCATATACTTATGTTAATGATAAAAAAAAATGAATCGATTCTAATATTAGATTAAATTAAAAATATCTTTCTAAGAAAAAAAGAAAAAATATTATCAAAATGAAATATAAATATTCGCAGAACCAAATCAATGTGGATGTCATTAAATCTTTGGAGAACCAAACTAATGTGGATAACATTTTTGAATTTAATGTGGATGCCATTTTTTTTAGATTTATGTGAATCTTTATTAGTACCTGTCGAAGGCATAGAGGGACTATAGCGATCAATAATTCATTGACTTCATATTAGTTTGTCCTTTGACTAAAAATATTTGCATAATATCTATTGTTGGAACTAGGGAACTAAGAACATTGATTTTTATATAATAAAAAATACCATATATGTCATGATCTGATTGGATAACAGATTGGAGGTCTTATTGCCAGCTTCATTATTCCCAATGTTTGATATGTTAGCATATCCAAAGTTTTTGATCATATACGGTTTTGAAGATAGAGAGTTGGTTTTTTATTAGTTGACTTCATATTAGTTTGTCCTTTGAATAATTTTTTTTTTTTACATAGCCTCTATTGTTCGAACTATTGTTACTAATTTTTTTTTATTGTTATAAAATAATATAATAAATGTTTTTTTGTACGTAACAAACCTGTCGCATTGCATTCTTTCTTGAATGTTTACAGAGCAGTCCTGCCAGACTTAAATGTTTACCTAGCAGGCCTCACAGCCTTAAATGTTTACTTAACAAGCTTGTTACAATACATTTTCTTTCATTTTTTTTATATGCAATGTTCTCTGCAGTGAATATGGGCAATATTGTTCTTTAGTGGCATTGTTGGTTCACTGGTTCATGCTTGCTTCTTGTTTGTTCATTGATTTTTTATTTGCCTGTTTCTATTGTTCTTGTTTGCCTGTTGGTCTTGTTACATTTTGCACGCTTGGGATTCTGCAACTGCGATTGGAACTGGCCTTATGTTGTTCCCCATTGACGGGTGGGTTTGGGTGTTGTGTTTAGATTCGCTTTCTATTTGCAGTTTTCAGGTGGGAAATTTGACTAATGGGGATGCCTGAGTCCAAATCCTCTCGCAGAACATCTTTGTATGTGAGGAGAAAATACGATTTCTTTTTCCTATACATCATAGTGGTTGTGATGGAGGTAGGTTATGTGTCCAACATTGGCAATCAGGAACGAGACGAAGACAACATTACAGTCTTGGTTCTCTGGTCGTAGTAATGACTTACAAAGATGGACTGCAAGCGGATTTTGTTCTCTCCCAGTATTGAAAAATACCAACCATGAAAACCACACCTTTCTTAATTGCTTGCACAGTGGCAAGTCTTTGGACGGTCCTGACAGCTTTGAATGTTTACCTGACAAGTCTCACAGCCTGAAATGTTTGGTTAACAGATGTGTTATAATACATTTTCCTCTAAAATTTTTGATACAATCTTGTGTGCAGTGAATTTGGCCAATATTTTTCTTCACCGACATTCCTGGTCGGTTGGTTGGTGCTTTCTTCTTGGTTCACTGGATGCTGCTTATTGTTGTTTTATTCAAATTTGCAGGGTTGAGGTCTTGCAGATGCAGTTGGGCCTTTTGGTGCTTCTTCAATGGGTTGTTATTTGCTGCTTGCTCTTGTTTGCGTCAACTTTGCAAGGTTGGGGTCCTGCATCTGCAGTTGGATCTGTTGTTAAAGTTTGTGGGTCAGGTGTTGCGCTTCTTTCCTTCTCCATTCACTAGTGGGTCTCGGTTTTTGCGATTGCATTCTTGCATTGCTTGATAGGCTTGTTGCAATACATTTTTATCCTTTATTTTTTCTTCTGCAATGTTTTTTGTAGTGAATATGGGCGATATTGTTCTTTGGCGGCATTCCTAGTTCATTGGTTTATGCTTGCTCATTACTTGTTGACTGGTTTCTTGTTTGCCTATTGTTGTTGTTGTTGTTGGCGTTCCCCATTGACGGGTGGGTTTCGTTGCTAGATTTACGTTCGTGTTCATTCTTTGTTGTTTTCTATTTCCAGTTTGCAAGTGAAAATTTTAAATGTTGGAGATGCCTGTGTCAAAATCCTCTTCCAGAACATGTTCGTATGCGAAGAGAAAATTCACTTTCCTTTTTTTTATGTCAGTGGGTGTTATGGAGGTGTTCCAATTGCGGATGCAGAATGCCAACCATACAAAACTGCATCTTCCTTAAATGTTTGGACAGTGGGAAGCCTTTTCACGGTCGTTATAGTCTTGCATGTTTACTTGCCAGGTCGTGTTACAATATATTCCTCCGAATTTTTTTATACAATCTTGTCTGCAGTAAATTTGGACAATATTGTTCTTCACCGACATTCCTGGTTGACTAGTTGATGCTTGCTTGTTGGTTCATTGGATGCTGCTTATTGTTGTTTGATTCAATTTTTCAGAGTTGAGGCCCTGCAGCTGCAATTGAGCCTCTTCGTACTTGTTTCTTCACAAACACATCTCCACTTGGAAAACAAAAATTGGAACATGGTTTTACAGTTGGCTCCCCAAAAAATACTATTAAGATAAAATAATATGCAAAATTTTGCAGTGGATATAAACAACATCTCTTTTGACTTGAATGAGAGTTTGTCGAGCTCCAACTATATTTCATAGCTGAAAATGTTTTTTCCATAGTTATTGTCTTTCTATGGCTTCATAGTTATGAGACTAAGTGTTGTTGTGTGAGCGATAAAGTTCTTCTCTCCCTTTCTTTTTCCTCTTCTAAACTTACCCATTTTTCCCTTTTGTTCTTCCCCTCTATTATGCGTTTCTAGTTCTATACTTTGTCACGTTTCTGTGGTCGTGGGTTCTCGGGGTGGCGACTTGACAAATCGTCATCTCCATCTATATTTTCACATCACGAATCTGGCCAATCGTCGTTTGTTTGCATACTTAGCCAATTTATTCTAAACTCATCGAACTCGCAATCTTGAATCTACCTATGATGACTCTGTCTGTCCGACCTACCTTTCCATACTTAGTCGAGTTTTCAAAGTTTTGTGGGTTCATGCATTCTCGGGTTCATAAAATTTTAAAAGCATTGTTCGCACCCCTCCATCCCCGCCACCTTCCGCCCTTCCCAATGCACATTAATTATTCTTTTACTATTGAAAACCCACCAGACAGGTTCAAAAAGATTAGCTTTAATAAGCGGAAATCTCGAGGACATCTCCCAATAAAAGCATTAACAGGTGAATATTATGGGATGTGATAAAAATATTTGCGTCCATTTTGAATTTGAAAAAAGTGTTGGTTATTTTAGTTTTTTAAAGGCATCATCATAGTAACAATGCAGTATTTTACTACCATGCTGCCATCCACAAACGTGTCATCCACATAGGTCTTGACGTCATGTCCCTCTTTAATACTGTGCATATATTACAAGTTGCCATATTTGAGAATCTGCTTGCATATGGGAATGTTAACTCATGTTATTAGTGACTATTCAACACACATATTCGAAAAGATTGGCATTAATAAGCGAAAATATCGACGACATCTGCCATTAAAACGAATTAAACCAAAATCTACAGAAGATTATACTATCATCCTCCAAAGTTCATTTTAAATACTTATTCCCATTTCTCTCTATCATCGAAGAGTTGGGATTTAAGGTGCCTTCATTGTAATGTTCTTGGTCATGGACATATGAGACAACTTAGAGATGCCATTCAGGCCCAATTGAAAGATGAGGGAATGGTTTTATGTGATGTCAACTTTGAGCGAAAAAAAACTTTGTTAGCCAATAGAAATTCAGACACACAAAAAAAATCAAGTATCTTGTGATTGGTGTACTCCCTGTATTTGATGCTTTCGTTGGTTGAAAGGCCTTCCTGAAGATTTGTGTGTTGAACTTCTTTGTTTTCTTACTCGGAGTTGGAAGGGACTTCCAGGTCACCTGCAAAATGCTCCTTCGTAGAAGTATATAGTTTATTCCAACAACACAGATTTGGCAAGTGTATCAAATTCTGCAGACCACACAAGAATTTATCTTTCGTCAGAGGAGTCACACATACTGTGGCTTGCAAAATGGTCTGGAATATTCTGAAATGACGTGAAATATTACTCCATTCACGAATATACTCAGAAGGAAATTATAAATTTGGATCATCGCGAGTATGAGAAACTGTATGGGTGGTTGAATCAACATCCTAAAATTACAGAAGTTTCTATTTCAAAGTTTGTTGAGCTACTTCTGGGTGTGGTAACAGACTTGAAAAAAATTCATATTCTTTGTCCAAGTTTGTTCACCGTCTTCTGGATGTAGTAACAGACTCCACATACAATCAACTTTCTATCTCTACTGCACATTTTTTTTCACTATTCCTATGCATATGATTGCATCTGGGTTGATGAGCTTGCCCCTCTTTGCACGAATATTCTCCTCCTACTTGAAGGTGGGTATATAACCAGGGAACGACGCTCTCAAAATTTTCTAATTCCTGCATCGACATGTAACTGGTAAAAGTTGATGGGAAGGAATTTTGGATTATGGACTTTGCAATACTTTCTGAAGATTACTTTATACTACCACCTTCTGCAAGAAGTTTGGCGTGTTCAGGTAATGATTTGGTTTATGAAAATAACCTTTTACTACCACCTTCATGTAATCATTTTATTTCATTCTTTAGAAGAGAACTTAATGTAGTGGTGTATTCCAGAGTTGTTTCCACCTAATATCAATCTTCCTGTTGTTTCCCTTGCTTTGAATAAGGAAAATGCATTTCTTCTGTTGCAGTGGATCCAATATTTGAATAAAAAAGAAAAAGAATTGCTCGAACAATACAATTTCTTATTTTTTTAAATATAGAACAATGTATTTTTTGAACACACGACTGTTCGAAAAGTTTTAGGTGTTGTTTGGTATTCACGTCCTTCAAGGATGTTAATTAATCACACAATTAATATTGTTTGTGCCAATGCAATCGATTCGTTGTTCACCATGGAAATTGCATTAACACTGCAATGCCATATAATAGATGTCCGACATGTACCTAATGTCAAGGTCATTATCACACAGGACATCCAACATCCAAATATTTCTGGACTCAAAGAAACATTGTAGTTGTCGTGACAAAGCAACACTAAAGTCGATGTTCTTTGCAAGTCTGAAAATCCTGCAGTCTAAGTGCTTTGACAATGACAACCCTGCTTGTTCACCGCATTGCTGCACTGCAGTCAATAACATTGTTCCCATTGCCACCGCCAGTGTCGATGTCTGAAGCCGAAGCTATCTGGAGTCTTGGGTCACCGCCAGTGTGGATGCCTGAAGGTGAAACTACCTGGAGCATGGGATCATGACTTATTACACTTGAAATTAGTATCAGTAGTGATCAAAAGTTGATTGTATGTCGAGTCTGTTACTACATCTAGAGTTTACTCAACACTCTTTGATATAGAAATTGGTTGTCTATCAAATCTGTTACAACTTTGGCATAAAACGTTCTGTAATTTTATAATGTTGATTCAAACACACATATAGTTTCTCACGTTCGTGAGTATCCAATTTTATAATTTCCTTCTGAGTGTATTCGGGCATGGACTAATATTTGGTGTCACTTCTGAATATTCCAGACCATTTTGTGGGACGGGATGTTTGCCACCCCTACGACGAAAGATATATTCTGATGTGATCTAGAACATTTGATACACTTCCCAGATCTGTTCTGCTGGAAGAAGATATGTACTTCAACAGAGGAACATTTTGCAGTTGACTTGGACGTCCCTTCCAATTTACAGCAATAAAACAAAGAAGTTCAACATACAAATCTTAAGGCAGGGTTTTCAACCAAACAAATGATCGAATACAGGGAGAATAGCAGTCACAACATACTTGAATTTTTTTTTGTCTCAGCTTTTGTTGGCTAACAAGATTTGTTTCCCCAAAAGTCAACGTCACATAAAACCACTCCCTCGTCTTTGAATTGGGCCTGAATCGCATCTCTAAGTTGTCTCAGATGTCAATGACCAGGAATATTACAAGGAAGGCACCTTAAACCCCAAGTTTTCAATGATAGAGGGAAATTTACACTTATTAAAGTATGGAATGTTGAATAACCATCCAATGCAGGCAGGCCATATCTAGAAGAGACAAGCTATTCAAAAAGTTGGGATAGATCTAGCTGACAGCACCAATGAAGTCCAAGACCCGAAATTGATATTCAACTTGTTGTTTTTTACGAATCAAGCATTTTATGATCAAGTTGAAATCTATAAAAGACTATCCACAAGCTTAATTATTGTACATATTTTCTTTTTTTTGTCGATGGTGGGCCCAATCGCAGTCATTATGGAAAATAATCTTAGTTGTATTTTGTAACCCAGTTTATTTGAATAAATAATATTTGAGGTTTTTGTATGGTGTTTTCCAATCTCTGATATTATTTTTTATTTTTTTTTGTTTTTTTTTTTGTGTGTCGTTAAACATGGACGACAAGCTTTTCTTTCTGTTGCCTAGCACTTCGATTTAAATAAAGGCTACTATGTTCACTCCTTACATTTTACATGGAAGAATAATTTTTCATAGGCCATACTTATGTGGCGCCCGCACTATACTTAAAGAAAGAAATGGGAGGACCCGTCCTGCTTTCATTCTTCGGGGTCCCGTAAATATAATGAATTAATGACTCTATTTCAATAAGGCAACTCAAGTGTTGATGTCATGTTCATGTTCACTATTTTGCATATATTGCAACTTATTCTATTTGATAATATCCGTGCATATAAAAAATGTTGTGTCATATATATATATATATATATATATATATATATATATAT
>ML777149.1:776219-807624 GCA_009831015.1 Picea engelmannii
CATCATTGGTGATTTTGATACTATGTTGTTGTGACTTATAATGAAATCTCTATAAAATCTTTATAATATCTCTATGATATCACACACTATCCTATCTTGTTAAAATGACATATACCTATCTTAGAATACCATCCCACATTAATACACCATACAAATAAATAAATACACGTGAACATAAATAAGTAAATGCCTAACATACATAATGTGAGTTACAAGTTCTATTATAATCTTAAATGATAATATTACAATAAAAAAGATGCCATAAAATTTGATGTCATATGGTACTATATTATTTTTCTAAGGTAGTATGATTTATTATAATTTAGTTGTATTATAATTTATTATAATATTTTTATAAGTAGTATGATTTATTATAATTTAATTGTAGTATAATTTATTATAATTTAGTTATAAATAATATAATAACACATTCACAAATATAGTGATTAATAATAATTTATTATAATTTAGTTATAATTAATATTGATAATAATTATTATTAATCACTATATTTGTGAATGTGTTATTATATTATTTTAATGTTTTAAGGTAGTATAATTTATTATAATTTAGTTGTAATTAGTATTGATGATAGTTATTACTAATTACTATTAGTAAATATGTGTGGACTGATTATTATTAAAAAACTATAAAATTTAAAATTTTTACTAATAATTCATAAAACTATTAACTTTCATTTTTATAATTTATAAAACATTATTAAAACTATTATAAACAATTAAAAATTAATTATATATATATATATATATATATATATATATATAACTTTTAATAATAATAATAGAATTGAAAAAATTTACATTTGTAACATATCCGACCCTTAAACACTCTTTTAAGGGATGGGGCATCATAATTTTGTTTTCCTTAAGTATCTTAAATCCCAATTCTGAGATCTCCATCGGCTTTTGTTTACCACGAGATTTCTAACCGTTGCCACCATACTGAAATATGAGTTTTGTATTGAGTGTTATTGCCTCTCGAAGCTCTTCGGGCATTATTAGTCAAGGACCACATGGGTCCATATCATTCATACCATCTCAAGATTTCTACATCTACGTTGGAAGTCCACCCACCGTCCAATCCAATGACGAGGGCTTGTTCCTTATTTAACACATAAGCTAGAGGGGAGTTCGGCGTTCGGATCTGAATGACCCTTTCTTCTTTCTATGTGCACATTCCACGGAGTCCCAAAATATAAAACTCTCAAGGTGCTTCCACGTAGCTCCAACCTTCAAATCTTTCCGAAGTCTTGAACTCCCGAAGTCTCGGGCACTCCAACAACATTTGACTGCGCATTCATGCACCAAGGGGATGACATGCAGCAGGGGCTAGGGGTGACACGTGTCCTCATCAGGAGATGAAATGTGTTGCATTCTAATGGCCTTTAGGGTCTGTGAGAAACACAAATCAGGGTGTCATGTGGCATACAGGACAGGGGTCCATGTCACCCTAGGTGACGTCGACGTGCCACGTCAATCCAGAACTTGCAACCTCCGAGGGTTCTTAGCTTCACCTACTTGCCAAACCTCCCAGAGATTTGAAGTTCGAAGTTCCCACCAATTGTTTCACAATACCCCTTAGATCCCATGGTCGAGGTGTGTCCACATAGATCCATGAATCTACGACTCATGTTAATTCATAACCTCGAAAATCGGGGGTTTCTACCCACTCCACACTCCTTTCCTCCTGGAGTAGGACTTTGCCAAAGTGTTGTACATAAGTCCTTATTCTTGGTTGATCAAATGGTTGAGAGGGATCACGAAGGGTCCTTAGATCGACGATTCACATTACTTCACAACTCCAACATTTGGGAGTTTTGGCATGTAGTTTCCAGCTTCCTCCTGGAGTTTCGAACTCTGAACCATGCCTAATCTATCGCCACGTGCACCTAGTGTCCAAAACCAGGATTTACTCCAGCTTGCGGAGCTTCCGGGAAACTTGCACGTTTTTGTGTTTGCACTTCGATACCTCTGGATAACCGAACTTCCAGATAGTCGTTGATCAGTGGACACGCGTCCCTCTACTCTCAATGACCCAGATTAACTTCACGACTTCGGCATTTAGAATTTTTGGCGTTAAACCACCTTTATTCTCACGAAGTGGGACTTTGACGAAGTAATTAGCACTACCTCTTCACTAAGTTCGATCTAATGACTGAGAGTGATTCCCAATGGATTCCAAGATCCACGGCCCTGATCAATTCAAAACTCTGACATTCAGGGAATTTGGGGTCATGACATCGTTGTTCCCCCGAAGTGGTCAGCGTCATAGTTGACTTCGTCTTAGATCCAACGGCCAGGGAAACTCCTGAATACCCTTGGATATGGGACTCACGTTACTTCGTGATTGGTGAGTGATTTAAGGTTTAACTGTGGGACATGTCTAGTCTTCCAGGGTTAGGAAAATCTCCAGATGTCGGTTGGCCTCGTGGTTGATTGTGTCAACAAGTTTCCTTCGATCGATTTTCAAATGGTAATCTCGTAACACCCCGAAGCTCCAAAATCCCAGAGTTCCAAAGCCAGAAATACTTATCTCCTTTTAGGCCTAGAACAAGGTTCTGAGACCTTGGTCACACGGGTCTTCCAAAAATTCTCATGGGCTACACACCGATCTCTTAGCCGTGAATTGGTTAAGGACCTGGGCATGAGCCCTTGGTCATACAGGGGAAGGGTTTGATGGAGGCACACTAGTTCCACCGAATTCAAACTTAGTCTTCCTACAAAGGGAATTCGAGAGGTCAACAACACTGAAATAATCTGGCTAAACCCATCCCAAATCTTGCACTACAAAGTCCATCTTGGGGAAAATTCCCCTTAGGAAATCTCCATCCAGTGCAAAAATCGTAGCCTATACTTAGAGTCACTTGCATAATCATGTCCCATATCTCTCTAACAGTTAAACTGAGGCAAACAGAAGACGAGGCAAATATAGAAATTTACAGAAGCAAATGAGCATTTCTAATAATTGTTCAAACACTGTAAAACTTAACCATAAACACATAAATTCAACCATCACATCCATTTCATTACATAGAATATGAAGATACTTATCAAAAACTGGAAACCGTGAAGTGACTGATGAAAGGGGTGCATGTTTCCACCCAACCATAGGCACAACCACTCCTGATGGATTTACCGTTGTCCACCCCCGAGCTAGAGCATGATGTTATGAGAGAGACTCTTTCTTCTTTCTCAACGACAGTCAGGGATGAAGGTTACTCTCCTCCTCCCATAGGAGTGTAGAAAACAATTTTCTCTCTACCAAGCAAGGAGGTATGCATGAGGGATTCCACAGTCACTCGCCAGCCTCGTTTATCATCTTGGAATGAAAATGTTACCCACAACTTCTTGTGCCCTGAATGAGCTTGCTTCTTAGTTTTCCTTTTCAACTCCCCGAGTTAAAAAACACTCTCCTTTTGGAGATCACTTTTCTCCACTCTGCTTCCTTGCATATCTACCTCTATCCCTAGATTACTTCCTTTCTTTCCTTCCTCAAAACGGTTGTGTGGGTCTGAATCCCCAACTCGTGGTCAGGCCCGGAAGCCTTATAGATGGGTACCCTACCCCATGGTTTGCTAAAAATGTATATGTTCTTCATCTCCCACCCCCCAAACATTTTTGGAGGTGCTAACTATGACCATTTGACCAATGGAATACCTTATGTAGCACGCTTTCCTATCCATAATAAATTGAAGAATTTCTTATGTATATTGGTCAATATTTCTTTTGGGACTTTGTTATGGATAACCAATCAATTGGAATACTTTCGAGAAATTATTTGATAAAGACCATACTAGCACCTCTAGACAACCATCTATATATGAGCCTTGATTTTCCTATACAGTCAAAGCCAATCTTCAAAACAATACTTGTTTGATTTTAAATTGAAACCCAAGTACTTAAAAATGAGTTTTAAATTTGCACTTGGGAATGGAATTGTTTCTCTGAACCATCTTAAGTCCTCCTCTAAAATACAAGTACACATTAACCAAGACTTTCTTACATTTAATTCCATACTTGTCACCTTGTAGCATAGATCCAATATATCACGAAGAGCCTTTAACTCTTGAAACGATCCTTCACTGAAAATAAGTATATCGTCCATGATTAGAAGGCGTGTGAGAATCACCGTCGAAGATACTTTAATTCCCTTGATATCTCCCTTTCTTCTAGCCTCCTTGATTAACATACTTAAACCTTCTGCTACCAACAAGAAAAGAAATAGAGATAAGGAGCATCCCTACCACAAACCTCTTGTAGCCCTGAAGAAGCTTGATGGTGAACCATTGATTAACACAACAAAAGATACTAATTCCACACATTCCATGATCTAATTAATTGATTGAACCTTCATACCCATATGTAGTAACAACAATCTTAAGTATGTCCAGTTCACATTATCATAAAATTTTGCTAATTCAATTTTAAGAACAACCCTTGGATTCTTTAATCCCAACATGGAATGGATTCCTTCTTGTGCAATTATCCACGACATCATGTATTTGTCTATTGTTGAGAAACCCAAATTTATCCTCTAAGATAATCCCTAATATTATTCCTTTCAATCTGTTAGTGATGGTTTTGAAAATCAATTTATATATTAAATTGCACAAGGAAATTGATCTAAAATATTTCAAAGGTATCAACATCTTGTTTTTTAGGGATCAATGCAATAAAAGTGGTGTTAAGTGCACCCAAAAATTTCCTAGAGTCCATCGATTCCTATACCACATTTACCAAGACATCCTTCAAGAGGTCATAGAAACCCATGAAGAATTCTATTGTTAGTCCATCCGACCTTGGGATTTTTCCTTTCTTGAAAGAATTTAAGACCGAGAGAATCGCTTTGTTGGTAACATCTTCTTCCAAAACTTGATTCATATCCTCGTCGATAAGAGTGGGAACCAAGTCCAAACTTTTCATTATTTCGCCAATGTTACAGACCCTTAGTTCCTTGAAGAGATTTTTAAAGTGAAGTCTTCCCGCCTCGTCCTTTTCTGCGAAAGTTTTCATCGTTCTCCCCTCTCTATACTTGATTTCCCAAATCATATTGATCTGTTTATGGTAGTTTTTGAAATGATGGAAAACCTTCGTGTTATTATCTCCTTCCATAATCCATGTTACCCTACTTTTTAGCCTCCATCTCACATCCTCTTTCTCTAACAACTCCTTCCTTTTTATTTCCAATTCTTTCAGATCATTTAATTCATCCTCTGAAAAAGTACCAACCACATTATTATCAAAGAGAAGACAAATTTTGTCCTCAATCTCCTTTATATCTACTCAGGACTTCCTCCTATGCTTCGAGGACCACTCCTTCATAACTCTTTTAACCTTTGAGATTTTTACAGCCAATTGTTTCATCGCATATTCCTCCCCTTCATCCTGCATCTGCATCTAGCTTGCAACCACCGATTTTTTAAAGTCTTCTTCCTATAGCCAAGAATGGTTGAATTTAAATGGGCTAAGAGGCTTAGGCTCATCCTTTTCCAACTTCAACCATATTAGAAGGTGGTTTGATTGTCTCATTGATCTAACCCATGTCTTTACTAGTGTATCCCCTCCCAACAAATGATGAAGCATTAGGAATCTGTCCAGTCTTTTCAAGATGGTTTTGTCTTCGCTTTTAGCATTTCTCCATGAACTCTTAGAACATTATTATCAAAACTACGATAAACAAATAAAAATCATTCTTTCATATGATTATTATTTTCAAATAATAATATATATACACCTTTATAAACATTGAAGTTAGAAAATAGACGTGATTATAATTTTTTAAATAAAGTTATCTTTAACTGAAAAGTAAATGTGATTATAATTTTTAAAATAAAGATTAAAAATAATTAAAATACACAATTATTATTATTATTATTATTCATTAATTTAATTTATTTTATAAGAAAGCTAGTGATCATCGTATTAGGTATAATGCCAAGAATCACATGAAATAACAACATAGGGTATAATCCATTTATTTATGGATCATGGGAGGTGGTACTATCTTGTATGTATTAGGTATAATGTCAAGAATCACATGAAATAACAGCATAGGGTATAACCACATTTTGATATAAAGGAAGGTATTAAGCTTTGCATATTTTTGAGTATGTAAATGAGTATATGTGAATATTCCTAATAATGAGTTATTAGGAAATTTTATATTTTATTATATAAAAATGGTTTATAAATTATAAAGTATTATTGGATATTTTTTTTATAATCTTAAAATAAATTTATGATATAAATATTGATATTAATAAAATTAATTATAATATAATAATGTAATCACATTATTATTCACTTTAATATTATTATTATTGATTCTAATAACATGTTTCATAAAAAAAATTATTTTTAATTATTATATATATGATTTAAATATGATTTATATGATTTAATAATTATTTTGTTACAATAATACATTTTTATATTATTAATATAGATTCATCTTATTTTTTGATCTATTAAGTATTAAAGGAATTAAATTTCTTAAGGTAAAAACCTTTTTTAAATAATAAAACTTGAGAAAAAGATAAAGGTTTATACCAAAAAAATTTTAATCTATGTCAATTTAATACATTAATATTAAAATATTTTATAATATATTAGAACCTCCATAATCACTGTTAGCGTCGGAAGTCACTCCTGGATTGCTTGCAGGAGCAGAGCCCGACACCCATCAGTTTAATGTCACGATTTGTTTATAAAGGGGTGATCAAATGGAGATAAAGACTCGAGGAGATATTGCTCTAACTCAGGGACTGGGTTTGGTAAGTAAGTAACAAATGAGGTCTCGACCTAACTTCAGCCAATGGGTTGATTAAAATATGATCAGGTGGAATACTTAGTAGGAAAGGTGAACAAACAACCTTGGGCAACAGGCTTTCGGCAGTTTGCAGAAGAAAGACTCTGAATGCAAGATCCGCTTGGTTCAGGGTCTCAAGGAACTGAAAGGGGACTTGACTGGATCCTCCAATTCCAAGTCACCCAGCGCTGGAAAAATCACAGGAACTGATTAGAGACAGCGCAACTATTACAGTGATCCATTACAACATCATCCTATAATAGCTACAACTCGATTGGATCCTCCAATTCCGAGTTGCTCTAACACAGTGTAAACAAAGACATGAAAGAAACTGGCATTCATAAGGCAAGAAGTCTCAAAAGTTCATACATAACCAGAGCAACAATGCTTCATTAAAACTTTACAACCGGGAGCTCTGCTCAACCATCGATACTTACAAAATACAGAAACTGAGCCTATATACTCAGGAAAATTCGCCTAACAGAGGCGTGCCCAGTGACTCACAGCTTGATATCCCTTCAGTCAAACTCGTACTGATATCTTCCTTTAAACGCCATCTTAACTACGCATGGCCCCCGCAAAGAGGGTAGTTGAGCCATTAAGTGTTGAGCTAGCGTGCACAGACTTCTCTGAGCAGACGGCTTGCCAGACCCTCCATCCCCTTACTTAATGAATGAAAGGAGGTTTCAACTACCCGCTCCTATCGTCATTTACTCCAGGCAAGAAACAGTATGGAGATCGGATCTGGTGGCGCTTGAAGACCGCGACGATCCCCTCTGTAACTGAACTCGGCGCTTCGGCCTCCTTTACGCAGCTCCTCTCTTTTTCCAAGTGCCCACAGGCTGTGACCACGCGCCTATTCCCATGGCGCTTTTCGGCGTTCGTGAGTATGTAGGGGTTGCTCCTCACTCCTCGAAATCGCGATGAGCGATATGCCGAGACGACGCAATCTGGTGCCACGCGTCCCTCAAATCTGATGGTTCTAAACTCACCCAACGTTGCGGTGGGCCCCAGGTCTTGAATGTTCTCGCTACTTCGCGTATCAGGATATGATGGAACTGTTTTTTGCGCGTTGGAGTTGCGATGAGCGAGGCGCCAAGACGGCTCTACTTGCTGCCAGGTGTCCCCTCTAGACGAACGGCTGAAAACACTTTGGCGATACTGTGGGCCCGAGCTCTGAATGCTTTCGGCGCTTCGTGTCTCGCGGCTAGGAGGAGGCTGGTCCTCGTCCTTCAAAGCTGCGAAGGGCGAGGAGACGATGGAGCCCGATCGTGCGCCATGTACTTCTTCGGGATGGACGGCTGAGATCTTTTCGACAATTCTCGCAACTCGCGATCTCGCACAACCAAAGGATATGGTCCGCCCCCCCGAACTCACGAACCCCGAATTCAAGAAATGAACCCACGCATCAACTGATCGCGATCAACGACCCTCGTTACTTCGCGAGTTCTCTACGGAGACTTCTGACCGTCCACTTCTTTAAAAACTTCCACGCTATACTTGGCGTGACTCGGCTGTCTGCAATTACCCACCGACCGTTGATCTGCCTCGCAAAATAGACCTTGGATGTTGTCGACGACATTTTGCCCGCTCGCTTGACTTGCTATTTGGAAAAACATGGATTCTCCCGTGCTGCGCTTGAGCATTTCGTGCAACTTGCAGACCCGAATGCTCTAGAGCCCGTGACAAGAATTATCACTAACAACCACTATATTATTTTCTTAACCAAACCAATTCAAACTAAAATATATTTTATATATAAAATATTTTTTTATTTTAATTTGTAAAATTACATGAACATCTCTTACATTACATACTAATTATAAACATCTCTTACATTACATATTACATTACATACTAGTTTAGTGATATCATTTCTAATTATTAATTCTTTTTTATGAATTTAAAGTATAAATGCAAAATTTAATAATAATATGCAAATATTATTATTAAATATGCAAATAATACCAACATATTAAATATTTATACAGACCGACGTTCAACTTGTACGAGCTGATGTGTTGGAATTCTCTTTGTTATTAGTCCCGTTTCCCGTTTCGACGGCTTTTTAACTCGTCCGAACAGAATAAGAAATATCGTAGCAGAAACATCTTGCGTTGGCAGAGGTTCGCAGAGAAACATCGTAGAATAAGTTGGCATCTTGCGTTGGCAGAGGTTCGCAGAGAAACATCGTAGCAGCGTGATCCCCCTGGTTCGAACCTTGCGCATAAAAGAATGGACAATCCCTGTAAGCAAGTCATGTTTTAAATTCTTTTATAAAATGTCGTGGTGTCTGGTATTTTATTTCCATTTCTTCACCTTCATCACTGCTCTGCATTACAGATATCAGGAGACTCGCATCAATGGACATAAAACTCAAATTCTCTTTGCAAAACCCCAAGCGCCAAACTTTACTTCAAAGCCCTGAAACCTGCTAAGAACAACAACAATCCATGCGGTGAGAGGTATTTATGTCCATGATGTCCCTCCAGTTTTAGTTTTTGTGAAGAAACAGAAACGCAGACTTTAGATTTTATTTTTGTTTGTTTGTTGCATCAAGATGATTATTTATTTTTAAACTCGAAAATATCGACAATTGAAAGAGGAAGATAGACGGTCTTAATTNAGAATGGACAATCCCTGTAAGCAAGTCATGTTTTAAATTCTTTTATAAAATGTCGTGGTGTCTGGTATTTTATTTCCATTTCTTCACCTTCATCACTGCTCTGCATTACAGATATCAGGAGACTCGCATCAATGGACATAAAACTCAAATTCTCTTTGCAAAACCCCAAGCGCCAAACTTTACTTCAAAGCCCTGAAACCTGCTAAGAACAACAACAATCCATGCGGTGAGAGGTATTTATGTCCATGATGTCCCTCCAGTTTTAGTTTTTGTGAAGAAACAGAAACGCAGACTTTAGATTTTATTTTTGTTTGTTTGTTGCATCAAGATGATTATTTATTTTTAAACTCGAAAATATCGACAATTGAAAGAGGAAGATAGACGGTCTTAATTTCTTTCAAGATCCGCTTGGAAAGCATGCATAATGATGAATCAATGTTCTTCTTATGCAAAGCGGCCAAGGACGATCCTCCAGTTCTTCCTAATTAAGAGAAAGCTTGGTCAGACTGCGAGACTAAAAGGAAAGACTAAAAGGAAGGAAATAAGCGTGTCAAGAAAATGCATAATTGCCTCCACGCAGGATCGAACTGCGGACCTTCAGTTTACAAGACTGACGCTCTACCACTGAGCTATAAAGGCAACTTTGTGGCCTGTGAAATACTATGTTTTTTGAAATACCATCTTAGAACTATCTCAGCTTTTAATGCCTGTCAAGAAAGTGAATAATTGCCTCCACACAGGATCGAACTGCGGACCTTCAGTTTACAAGACTGACGCTCTACCACTGAGCTATAAAGGCAACTTTGTGACCTTTCAAATACCATGTTATAACTGTCTCAGTATTTAATACCTGTCCTTTGCTTTAATTGCAAGTTTAGCTATTTGGATAATAACTGTACCATGTTTCACTAGTATTAGGAGTAAGATTAAAATTGCAAGAATGCTATTTTCGCCCGCCCATGTTTTTTTTCTTTCTTGCAACTTCAATTTCACGTTGGTATCAGTGTTTCCGAGATTGTCATTTTTCAACACTTCTACACTTAGTGAGCCTGTAAATGCCATATCTCTTTGTCTACAACATTCTTTTTCCAGTCAAAACTGGTCATGTAAGTACACCTGTAATGCAAAAGGCTTTGGCCTACTATATGCTTGTTCGAATTGATAGAAACCCATGCTATTAAAAGCAAGCAAAATACTGAAGTAACCAAAGCCCTATCACTGTCCATCACCATTGGCTACAGACACACACCTGACCGGTAATATTTCTACCTTAGCCTCTGGACACACCATCAACCCCTTCCCCCTAGCTACTGGCATAGGATTTTCACAAGGTTCTTGGACTGCACAAGATCGTCCCACCTCCCTTGGACCATCTGCACCTTCCACAACAGCATACAAATCACACACTCAAGCTCCAGTAAGGAATAAACCACCTGCAAGACCTTGGCTGACTAAGAAAACTAAAAAGAAGCTCATACTTGGCATAGACATTGGTCTGAAAGAGACTGTCTCCATGGCTCTCTGTAGTCTTGTGGGTAGGATTTCTTATAGACATCTCTACACCCTGGACCTGGATTCTTGGATAGACACTACTTGGCAACCCATTCTGGGATATGTTCCCACACACTCACAGCTAGTAAATGGTTGGCTACACTTCCATTTCAACACTCCTGAGGATGCCACAACCATCCTGGACAGACTCTAGCCTATAGAAGACAACAGCCTCATGCTGAAACGATGGAGAGTGGGCTTCGACCCATATCGTGATTACTTCAGACTTCGACATCTGTGGGTACTCCTCCCAGGTCTACCACTACATCTCTGGAATGAAAAAGCCCTCATGGCCATTGGGAACTCCTTAGGGCATTTCATTTCTTTAGACTCAAAGATCCTCTCTAGCTCAAACAAAAAACTCGCAAAAATTTTAGTTGAGTTGGACATTCATGAGGGCCTCTCTGAAACTATGGACATTGATTGGAGAGGACACATCTGCCGCCAGAAAATTGACTATCTTGGCATCCCCTTCAGATGCACTCTCTGCAGAAAGACGAGACACTTAAGGAAGACTTGCACAGGTGCTATTGAGGAGGACAACATGGAGGAACTCATGCTAGAGCTAGACAACACTTCAGACTCTCCACCTTTGCACTCACATATGCACATACCAGGTTATCCCGAGGAAGACTGATTTTGGTGTAGACACCAACTCTAGTAAGCTCAAGCAAATCTACTCCATCCTCTTCTCCTCTCTTTCTGCACTAGAAGTTGATTTTATTGAAAGCTCTCCTCTTCTTTCCAAGGGACTTAACATCGCTTCTACCAGAGCCTCTCATACTTGCTCTCAACCTTTTCTATCTACCACCCCTAGTGACCTCATCTTGCCCACTACACATATCCTACTTGACACGCAGCACACTCACCCTATTGCCAGTTCTATCGAAGAAATGGTGACCAGTGTCGAGGCTGACTCTCACAACACATCTCTTCCTACTGCACAGTCTACCTCACTGAATAACCACACTCTACCATCCTACATCAGCTGCCCCCTGAAGCTACGAACGAACTTACCAGTGACTCAACAGCCAATCATCGACCTCCCCACTTCTCGAGAGATTCCTCCACTTGTTGACCCTCATCATACACTCCCTCCTATCGTGCAGTCTACTACACTGAATACCCACACATCCCCACACACCATATGCTGTCCCCTGGAACCATGAATCTTTGTTCCTGTAACATCGCAGACTTCACTTGACCCATCCATTATCCTAGCTAACACCACTATTACAGCGCAAAACACACCCTCTCCCTCACCATTACTTACCACTTCTCCTCATCACTCTCGGGAGGACAGAGAACTCACAACATTGTCTACACAGTCTCATTGTTCTGGTGATCAAGAGCCAGAGATTTTTTGCACACAAACTTTGACCCATGAAAACCATTTTACCATGAAACCAAGAGCCAACCATCCTATAACACCATCCATCATCCGAGCAAACCCCACACTTGCAGAGAAAAACACATCCTTACCCTCACTGTCCATTACTTCTCCTCTTCTCACTTGGGAGGCTCGAGATCATACTGCACAGTGTTCGCTTTCAAACTGCATTGGTAACCAACAATCAGAGATTATTGGTACACAAACCTTGACACAGGAGGATTTTCCTAGCTTGTCAGGTCAGAATGAGATAGATCCAGGTGACATAGATCTAGATAACATTTTGAACGTGCTATTACCTTCATACAAAGAAGTTCTTGATCCCCTGCCTTTGCCTACTTACCTAGGCACAGTTGTACACAACAGGACAATTGTTGATCACTCACAGAGAACTACTGATACTCCTTCATCATCCTTGGGAAAATATTATACCTGGTTTAGAGGACATGGTTTCAAACATTCTCCCATCAAAACCCGAAGTGCTCGCCGCAAGGAGGGTATCACATCATCCCTTCATGGGGACACTCAACACACTTCATCTGACATTGGGGTGCTTAGAGGCATGAAAGCCCTAGCAAGAGCAAAGCCATGATCATGCTCTCCCTCAACATTAGAGGGGTGGGGGGCCACCTAAAAGCCACCTCGTTCAAAAGACTTATTTCACAAAATTCTCCGGACATCGTTTTTCTTCAGGAAACTTTAGTCGACGGTTCAAAAGCCAAAAATTTTCTCAAACAATTCTTTCCCAACTGGAACATTTGTACAGTAAATTCTCTTGGCACCTCTGGGGGCTTAGCAGTAGCTTGGGATCCTGACACTTTTGACCTTCTCCCATTTATTTGATGTGGGGGAATTCTATTATCTGGTACTTGCCATCATTCAAACAAAAGATATAATCTCCTCAACCTATATGGCCCCTGCTCATATAGAGAGTACTTCTGGGAAAAACTAGAAACCAGGGGTATTCTTGATCTGGATAACTTAGTTATAGCAGGTGACTTCAACTTAACAACATCAGTGGGAGAAATCTGGGGAGCAGCTGCCACCCATGATACACTGGCTGATTATTTCTCAACACTCTTCTCTACTCACCAAATGGTGGACCTTGTGCCCGAACACTTAACTCCTACTTAGCGCAATGGACGTGAGGGTGTTGAATACATCTCAAAGCACCTAGATCGATTCCTACTATCAGATCAACTCTTATCTCTAGAGACCAGATTCACAAACTGGGTAAGCTTGCATTTTTTCTCAGATCATGCTTCAATACCCCTGCACTTGGACGCAACCACACAAAAGATAGCTTACCCCTTCAAATTCAACTCAAACTGGTTACATGAAGCATAGTTCAATTCTTTAGTTGCTACAATTTGGAAGCATCCCCTCTATTTATCTGAGTCTTGTATACAACACAGAATAGCCTGGAAACTCAGAACTTTAAAAGTGTGCACTAAAGAATGGGCAGCCATCTTTCAAAAACAAAATACACAAAGACTACATGATCTAGACACAACCATTCGATCTTTACTACTCATGGATGCCAATGTTGGTCACACTTGAACCAACTGTCATATCTTAAAGGAACTTGAAGTGGAGAGAAACCAGCTATTGATAAATGAGGAGGCCACTTGGAGACAAAGATGCATATTCAACTGGATAAAGAGTGGTGATCTTAACACAAAATACTTTCACAAATTTGCCAATGCAAGCAGAAACAAAAAACATATTTGGGGAATCACAACAGAGGATGGTACACTCCACGGTGGACAACAAGCTTTTAAAACAACAACAGTTAATTATTTCTAGCCTTTCTTCAAACATAACCCATCAACAAATCTGTAGAACTTAGCTTTGGTCGCCAGCCTCTTCATACATTTAGTTTTGGAAGAAAAATCATTTTTACTTGATAGTCCGTGCACTCTCCAGGAGGTCTTTGTGGCTCTCAAATCTTTCACAAAGGACAAAAGTCCAGGCCCAGATGGCTGGACTGTCGAGTTTTACTTGCACTTTTTTTATCTGGTTGGTCCAGATCTTCTAGATCTAGTGGAGGACAACATACTTCGCAGAAAGGTCATTGGTCCTATCAACTCGACCTTCCTCACTCTTATTCCCAAATCATACTCTCCTACTACTTTTGGTGACTTCCGGCCTATTGCCCTCTGCAATCTTTGTTATAAGCTCATCTCCAAAATCATTGCCACCAGGATCAAACCTCTTCTCTCGCGTATCCTCTCGATAAAACAATTGGGTTTTTTACAAGGTCACCAAATCCTTGATGCGATCGACACTGCACATGAGTGCTTACATAGCATCAAAGTAAAAAACTCCAAGGCACTAATTCTAAAACTAGACCTCAAAAATGCCTTTGACTGCTTAGATTGGGATTTTCTTCGACTAATCCTAGTTCTGATAGGTTTAAGCCACTAGTTGATAAAATGGATAATGAGTTGTGTGAGTAGTGCCAATATTCCCATCCTTGTAAATGGAGAATCCTCATCATTTTTCCACATAGGCAGAGGTCTGAGATAGGGCTGCCCCCTCTCGCCTTTACTCTTCATCTTGGCAATGGAGGCCTTAAGCCAACTTCTAAAAACAACACAAACAGAAGGTAAAATTACTGGTATAAAGGTTTCCAGAACCCTTAGTATTTTACACCTTCTCTTTGTAGACGACGTCCTCATCTTGTCAAAGGGCACTCCTCAAGAATGGAATGATATCAAAGAAATCCTACACAACTTTTGCAATGCTACTGGATTGACGATCAACTGGGACAAATCCATTTTCTACTTTGCCAATCTACATCCTGATTCTTTGGCCCAGTTAAAGGAGATTTTCCCCCACACCTTCTCTCCACTTTCATTCAGCCTCACCTACCTAGGCTACCATCTAAAATCAAACACTTATAAGCCTTTAGACTGGAATTGGCTTCTAGACAAAGTTGAGAAAAGAACAGGACATTGGTGCACAAGATGGCTCACACTTGGTGGCAGGTACACACTAATCAAAGCAGTTCTCGAAGGACAGGCAGTCTATTGGATGGCCCTGGTAGCTATCCCTATATCAGTCCTTACTAAAATCTGAAAATTGATTTTTAATTTTCTTTGGTTCGGCTGCTCCGATCATTCGCGACAACACCTCTGCAGCTGGATCACACAGGCAAATCCAAAACAAAGGGGTGGATGGGGAATTCACAATCCTATTCTCTTCAGTCAAGCTCTTGCTACCGCAACACTCTGGCGAGTGCTGACTCGTCAGGGCATTTGGCACTCCATAATTCTTGACAAATATATCAGCCACTACACAGTTAAAAGTTGGCTTCAATCACAGGCGAACACCCCTAGATCGACATCTTTTTTTTGGAGGAACATCACCAAAACAAAAATCCTCATTACACGATGGCTTTGTTGGCTTCCGGGTTTGGGCACTACCATTTACCTTGGTCGTGATCACATATTGGGGATGGATTCTTCAACCACACTCTCTCCACAATTAATTCAACATATGCACTCAAACAATATCTCGTATCTTCACCAATTAAAAACAATTTCCAAATTAGAACACCAACCGGACTGCTGGATCACCAGCGCAGAACTTGGTCTCACTCCAGATCTAGCAAGCGATTGGAACAGGTTTTGGGACACTCTTATGCACTCAGGTATCTATCTCAACAACACAAAAAACCAACCACTTTGGTTAGGGGGCGACGGTTCGGGAAATATTACTGTACACAACGTTTACTCATCCATCTCACACTCTCTTTGGACAACAACCACAAAAGGTTGGGAAAAACAAATTTGGAGTTGGCGTATTCCGACAAAGGTAAAGTATTTACTTGGTTGTTGACAAATTACAAACTTAACACATGGGATGTACTGCTAAAAAAAAGGAGATTATGGTCCTAACTTCTGCCATTTATGCTGTCAAAACTATGAAACAACAGACCACCTCTTCATCACCTGTATCTTCACAAAAAAGGTTTGGCAAATAACTATGTTGACTCTAAAACTTACTTCCACATGGGTTGGAGCTTCACTCCCGGATTGCTACAAAACCTGGGCACTTAAAGAACATAAGCATATGCATCTTCCTTCCATCATATGTTGGACGATATGGCTTGAAAGAAATAAGACCATCTTTGATAATGGGATCCCTTCCACCACTGCTGCAGCATATAAAGCTATTGGAATCCACAATTCCTGGAACATTTCAACAACAAAAAAGACAAGACTTCATCGCACTTTAAAGGTCCTAGATATTGAAGATGTCCCAACTGCATGGTTTGATGGAGCTGCACTTACTAATGGGACACTAAGTGGAGCCGGAGGACTGATCAAAATCACCCAAAATACCTTCTACAAATGGACCTTCAATTGTGGCCCAGGTACCAACACCAAGGAAAAACTTTTAGGTTCCTGGGTCACACTATTTATAGCATCCGGACTTCACATTGACACCATACAGGTACTTGCTGATTCCAATTTTATCATAGAATGGTTGAGTGGCAGGGGTAAACTCCAAGCCCTCTCGCTCCTGGCTTGGAAGGACAAAATCAGACTTCTTCAACCACTCTTTCAAAAGATTAGCTACAAACACATATTTCGTGAGCATAACAAGTCTGTTGATATTCTATCAAAGGCTGCCCTCCAGGAGAAAGTGGGGATCATTACTTACCATCTCTAGACAGATGGCCACGAGGGCCCTCCCCTCTTTCTAACCTTGTGCTAAGACCAGTTCATCGGACAATCCAATTTCCTCGGTGGTCTTTCAAGACATGAAAGCTGGATTCATCTCTGATCATAGGCAACATATCTTCTTTGCAACTTTTCTAGTGACGGCATACTCATACAACCAACAATGAATCTTTACATGCATGATTTACTCGATGTAGCTTGCTCCTACTATAACTTTCTCACTTTGTTGATTGAAAAATTCACAAAGGGGAAAGTTATAAAACACCAATTTTTTTTGTTGCATATGTAACCTCGTGTCCATAACACAATTATATAATTATATATAATGAGAAATTTTCCAGTTGGAAAAAAAACCCAGATATGGATGAGATTTGAGATGCACGTACATACCATAATAAACTTTTTCAATGTCTTTCAAGCGCAAAATCTCGAATGACAACAAACAATCAGTTGATTAATTTCAAATCTGAGAGTAGAAGTAATAGCGGGATGACTTGGAAGATATTCCACACCCATGACATGTTGTTTCATCATTCTCTTCATAATTACTTTATGATTTTTTACATTCATTGTGGTTACTTTATGATTCACTCAAAGTCAAGACAACACAATGACCTTATGATTTTTTGCATTCATATTTACCTTATGATTCTTTACATTTACTTTATGAATCACTCAATGAATCAAGACAACAAAGAGTCAAATTAGAATGATTCTTTACATTGTGATTACTTTATGATTCACTCAAAGTCAAGATAACATAATGATCTTATGATGTTTTACATTCATATTTACCTTATGATTCACTCAAAGTCAAGATAACATAATGATCTTATAATTTTTTACATTCATATTTACCTTATGATTCTTTACATTTACTTTATGAATCACTCCATAAATCAAGACAACAAAGAGTCAAATTAGAATGAGTTAACCATGACACGTTGTTTCATCATTCTCTTCATAATTACTTTTATGATTCTTTACATTCATTATTACCTTATGATTCTTTACATTGTGTTTACTTTATGATTCACTGAAAGTGAAAGTCAAGACAACATAATTACGTAATATAGCATGATGAATCATAATTGACTTGGGTTGCATGCAAGTAAATCCCGAGGTAACCTCGAACCACTTTGGATTGAAAACTGCCATTTCCAACCACGAGAGGGATCTCTCAAATAATGTCACAAAAACTAATGATAAATAAATAATGCACAAAAACAATGGACAGACTGTGGGTTTTAAAAGGTTTTGGGTTTTTAGGTTTTGTAGGTTGGGCAGTGTGAATAGTCCATTGGGCATGGAGTCAAATGATCATGAAAATAATATGAGTGTTTGGTAATGGAAACCAGTGGAACAAAGGCAAGGTAGAAACTGTTTACAGAGAGAAGGATTCATAAGTGTACGGCAACAGAATAGAGAGAAAACATATCAAAATACAAAGAGCACTTACCAAAGAGTGAGTTCCTTGTATAAATCAGTGGAAAGAGACTGTTGGAACAGAGAATCTAACAAAGGATGAGTTATGGATGAGTTATGGGCCTTCAGCTCTCTGCAAGAAACAATCTATAACCAGTTCTGCAACAGAGCATCTAACAAAAAGGATGAATTCCATTCCAAAAACAGTTACAAATCGAGAAGGAATGATAATAATATCATATGAAATGGTATTGAAACTAAGCAATAGACAAACTATGTAAACAACATCACAAGAATCTCTAATTTGGAAAAACCATGACTCTGCACTACTTTATTAAACTGAAAGTGAAAGCTACAGCCCAGGAGTACTACTCCATTGTCACCCCCCCCCCCTTCTTCAAGAGATCTCACCTTCTTTAAATACACAATAACATCCAAATGAACTAAGGAGGTCAAATCCCATCTCATCCATTGGATTCTAAGCCTTGGAGATAGGTGGCAACAATCAAAGAGACAAAAATCCAACAAACTGCTAATTTTCAGGTATTTGTTGGAAGTCATTAATAAAATGTCTCCACCTCATTGCATGAGGCCTTTGCTGGAGCTAAATATTAGGTGTAGGTGTCCCTTGACATCTAACTAATCTTTAAGAAGCCATTCGAATCCTCCTTGACAAGTGGCAACCTCCCAACAAGACAAATATCAAAATCCGTGACCACTACAAGAAATTAGGTAGCGTCGTTGTGCAGAGTGGGTAGCGCCACTTCTATATCCAATATCTCTCAAACCATAACACATTTTTAAAACCCGAGAGAGGTTTTTTTTATTTGGAACGTTATGAACAAAAACCTCCTCCAGTTTTCAAAAATACCTTCTCAATTGCTCACAATCAAAGTTTTAAGTTAATGACTCAAAACTGGTAAAATAACTCTGCACAATTCGTTTTCTGCCAGAATATTACGCAGCGCCTGTAGGTAGCACCCGACTGTGTTGCACCTGTATGCAACTTCTGTCCTTCGTGAAATATTACGCAGTGTCTTTACGTAGTGCTACTTACGCTGCATCTGCATACAGGTTTGGGTAGCATTGCCAAAACGCAACGCCTTTCAATCTTGAATATGTACAGAGCAATGTGTGTTCTTTCATGATGAAAAAACCATTTTACTTAGGTGCCTTGACCGTACCATAGGTAGTTCCTTTTACCACTGAGTGAAGCTAGCACTTAGAAAAAACTCAAAATCCATAGAGGCACCTTAACCAATCTTGTGCTAATAGAATCAACTCATAATGATCACATATGCAATGTCTTGTTTTGAACACCATTCTCCAATAAAGATCAATCAATTTGAACTAGTTGGAAGAATAACATTAGAATTGTGTGCAAATATTATAACAATTTCCTGAAAATGTAATTTTTTTTACTAAAAACACCCCAATAACACCAATATGATGTCCCATATTCATTAAGCCAATGAAAATGCAACGCTCATGACCCACGTGTGTTGACACCCTAACAACACATGTGATGCATTTTATGATGCAAAGATCAACACTATAAGATTCTTAAAAAATATATTAAAAATAATAAAATGTTTTTCAATTTTTTAAGACATACAACACAAGCCAATAAAATAACTTAAATAAAATTATGGTAACTATAACAACACCATAACTACATATTCTAATAGTGTTTTGATATAACTCATATAATTATGATAACTATAACAACATAAATAACAACACCATAACTACATATTGTAATAGTATTTTGATATAGCCCATGGCTCCTTTTTTATGTTGATTATAATGCTCACATAACTAGTGATTACATAGTTTGTGGTGATTATGACTTCATGGTTGTGTTAGTATTTTCTATTAGAATTAATGTTTACATTAGAGATTGGTTTGGATTTGTTAGATCTAGTTAGTTGTGAGAGATCTTCTCCAACTATGAAATCTTGTTTATGTGTGTGTGGATGAGAGATTTCCTCGTGAGTTTGTTATGTTGTTGAGGAAAACTTCTCATATAAATATGTGCTTGATTGAGTAATAAAATACATACAAAATTGTTTTGTGCATGTTGGTTTGCTAAGTTGGTATCAGAACAGGTTGTTTTAGGTGTATATCCCTCACGGGATGGCCCAAAATATGTAGAGTGTGTTGCTTTGTGTGGTGTGAGTTTTCTGTGTGTGTTTGTTATTTTATTTCTTGTGCAAATAAAGTTGTTATGCAAATCATTGTGTGAGAGAGGGGGCAACAATCAACTAAGAAGACAAATCTCAACGCTTAATGTAGATGAGGAGGTCGAATTGGGGCATCTCTATTCCCTTCTCATGAGGTTGTGATTGCATCTAGTGAGAAGTTACCATTCGAGAATCAATAGATTTCAATCAGTCAATGTTGAGAATTCTTGTATTGGTCTAGCATCTATGGTGACATCAAATTTGAAGATAAATGCCTAAAACCTGGTCCAATCAATGATAATTGATTTCTTCATAAAGAATTATTGGATCCCAACTTATGTGCCAAGACATCGTCTGAAGGTTCAAGTAGTGAACAATCCAAATTCATGTTGAAGAATCCGACTACATACAACAATAAATCCCTTTGGCTACTTTTTGATTCAACATCTTCTGAAATATGTATATCTCGGTAAATCCTCACCTATCTAGGAAACAGTCTTTTCAAGGTTGGAGAACACTGATTTCCTTGGTCAAATGGTGACCCTTTCTCAAAAAAAGAAAAAGGAGCAGCTATATTATTTAGTAGTAATTTCCTTTTTTTGAATTTGGTAGTTTTTTCGAAAGTCGATTGAGGATCTCTCTTGAGTGGCATAACTATATTAAGATTTTAGAAACGTATTAGCATTATTTTTCTTTGGTTGTGAAATTAATTATGCACATCCATTATATTCTAAAAATGTGGTGTGATAAAGAGTTAGAGGAAAAAAGAAAATTAAGGTATTATAAAGATGTAATCAACCCTAATCTAGAAGATCAAAATTATCTATCTGTTTTGCCGAGTGTAAAGAAAAAAATAAACATTTCTGAGATAAGAACAAATTCTCACGAGCTCCATAGTGAAACTGGGCGTTGGTCAATTCCTAAAACGCCATGGGATGAAAGAGTGTGTCACCTTTGTGACACTAAGAAGGTTGAAGATGAAAAGCACTTTCTCTTAGATTGTTCAAACCTTCCTAACCTCTTAACTCAACAAAAGTATGGTGATCTTGGAAAGCTTCTCTTAATGCTTTTTAAGCACAGAAACAAAATTCTAAAGAATCACACGTAATCACTTACCCTCTTAAAGTCCAGACACCAATTAAGTCTTAGTAGACGTTAATCAACATCATCATCACCTTATGATTCTTTACATTTACTTTATGAATCACTCAATAAATCAAGACAACAAAGAGAGTCAACCATGACATGTTGTTTCATCATTCTCTTCATAATTAATTTTATGATTCTTTACATTCATTATTACCTTATGATTCTTTACATTGTGGGTACTTTATGATTCACTCAAAATCAAGACAACATAATTACATTATGATTCTTTACATTCATATTTACCTTATGATTCTTTACATTTACGGTATGAATCACTCAATGTGTCAATACAACGAAGAGTCAAATTAGGATGAGTCAAGTATGATATTGTAGTAATCCACTCAATATTATTATGATTATTATTATTAATAATTATATTTTTCATATTATTAATTTATTATTATTATTTTTACAATTAATTCTAACAAAATAAATTAATAAAATTAATTAATGAATTATTATTATTTAAATAAAATATTTTTTATTAATTAAAAACAATATTAATTATTAATAAATTATGTTAAAGATTATTTAATTTAATATTATTCAATACTTTAATAAAAATAATCAAATAAAAAAGTTATATATATATATAATTTAAGAATAATTTTAAAATTAAATTATTATTATTAATTTAATGATATTTTTTTATTAATTAATGAATATTATTAAAGTATACATGTGAAAATATCTTATGAAAAGTCAATAAAAAAGATTTCATATTTATAATAATAATAAGGTAATATAGTATGATGAATCAACTCATAATGATCACATATGCAATGTCTTGTTTTGAACACCATTCTCCTATAAGGATCAATCAATTTGAACTAGTTAGAAGAATAACATTAAAATTGTGTGCAGATATTATAACAATTTCCTAAAATGTAAACCCCGATAACACCAATATGATGTCCCATATTCATTAAGCCAATGCTAATACAACGTTCATGACCCACGTATGTTGACACCCTAACAACACATGTGATGCATTTTATGATGCAAAGATCAACACTATAAGATTCTTAAAAATATATTAAAAATAATAAAATGTTTTTCAATTTTTTAAGTCATAAACAGGATGCCACATACAACACAAGCCAATAAAATAACTTAAATAAAATTATGGTAACTATAACAACTCCATAACTACATATTCTAATAGTGTTTTGATATAACTCATATAATTATGGTAACTATAACAACATAAATAACAACACCATAACTATATATTGTAATAGTATTTTGATATAACCCATGGCTCATTTTTTTTTATGTTAATTCTAATGCTCACATAACTAAATACATAATTTGTAGTGATTACATAGTTTATGGTGATTATGACTTTATGGTTGTGTTAATATTTTCTGTTAGAATTAATGTTTACATTAGAGATTGGTTTGGATGTGTTAGATTTAGTTAGATGTGAGAGATCTTCTCCAACTATGTGTGGTTGAGAGATTTCCTCATGAGTTTGTTATGTTGTTGAGGAAAACTTCTCGTATAAATATGTGCTTGATTGAGTAATAAAATACATACAAAATTGTTTTGTGCATGTTGGTTTGCTAAGTTGGTATCAGAGAAGGTTGTTTTGGGTGTATATCCCTCACGAGAGGGCCCAAAATATGTAGAGTGTGCTTCTTTGTATGGTGTGAGTTTTCTGTGTGTGCTTGTTATTTTATTTCTTGTGCAAATAAAGCTGTTATGCAATTCGTTGTGTGAGAGAGGGGGAAACAATCAACTAAGAAGACAAATCTCGACGCTTAATGCAGATGAGGAGGTTGAATTGAGGCATCTCTATTCCCTTCTCACGAGGATGTGATTGCATCTGGTGAGAAGTTACCATTCGAGAATCAATAGATTTCAATCAGTCAATGTTGAGAATTCTTATATTGGTCTAGAACCTATGGTGCTTTGAAGATAAATGCCTAAAACCTAGTGCAATAAATGATAACTCATTTCTTCGTAAAGAATTATTGGATCCCAACTTCTATGCCGAGACATCGTCTGAAGGTTCAAGTAGTGAACAATCCAAATTCATGATGAAGAATCTGACTACATACAACAATAAATCCCTTTGGCTACTTTGTTATTCAACATCTTCTGAAATATGTATATCTCTGTAAATCCTCACCTATCAAAGAAATCGTCTTTTCAAGGCTAGAGAACGTTGATTTCCTTGGTCAAATGGTGACCCTTTCTTAAAAAAAGAAAAAGGAACAGCTATATTATTTAGTAGTAATTTCCTTTATTTGAATTTGGTAGTTTTTTCGAAAGTCGATTGAGGATCTCTCTTGAGTGGCATAACTATATTAAGATTTTAGAAATGCATTAGCATTATTTTTTCTTTGGTTGTGAAATGAATTATGCAGAACCAATCATATAACAAAGTAACACAATTTAATCTAGTGGTTCTTGATGTATGTAGTGCCACAAGGACACATCACTAATTTGATTATGACTACAATTTGTTACAACTTGTGGTTCTTGGAGGATGCGATGACCCAAGAACAACGACTACTGGTTATAGTTGTGATCCTTGTGTGTTTGTAAGCCCATGTGAAATAGGTCACTTTGTAAGATTGTTTTCTGGATACATTTTGTATCTATACTACTTTCCTAGAAAATTGATAAATACAGCGACAAACCAAGTATTTCAACAGATGGAAGTATGTCAATAGAATGACTCGGTCTTGTCATTAAAAATAAGTCATCGATGGTCAGAAGCAATTGTAGACCTAGAAAGATGACCTAGCTCACGTTGTAACTTTGCATGCTTTAGATATTGAATCTCATGGACATTTTAATTAAAATATCTATCTATCTATCTATTAAGCTTGTCATTGTAATAATATTTAGGCAAGTGATCTACCCCATAATCCATTCGTGTCTTCTTATCATTAAGACTAAAAGACACCCACATTAGGTGATATGCAAGAGATTCTAATCCCATGGCTCAATATATCTTAAGGGAATTCTTACTATCCTTTATGTAGAAATGGTTTCTTTCTTCCTTGTACTCTATCATTGTATTATGTCTTTTCATATATTATGATTAAGTCAGATGTAACACAGGGAGATTATTTCCATCTAAGGGTTTAGACCCATCTTTCCAAACAAGAGACCTTAATGGTTGATTGAGCTCAATAGAATTGAGGTAATCATAAGCCTCCCCTTATGTAGTGAAAAAAAGAATGTATATTGTTGTGAGAAATTCACCCTACAGACAGGTTGAACTCTCCTTAGATCATATTATGATCTAAGAAAGACTTGAAACAAATGGTGACTACTTTCCTTTTAGATTTAACTCGTTAACCTATAGATAGAAGGAGGGATACTTACTTCTTTCCCTAAGTTTTTCCTCGTTGCTCCGTCCTTTGACCTCGCTACTCCAATCCTTTTCAATGATCAAAGAGATATGCAAAACAAGAAGCAAACATTTATACTTCTACTAGATCTCGTTAGGTAAGAACTAAATCTATCTATACCCGATTTATCTTAAGCATAGACACTATCATGAAAAACATAGTGAAAGGAATAGGCCAAGTTTATATTAATGGAAAGCCAAATAAAGGAAGAAATTACAAATCACCTTTGACATTGCAACAACTTCTCCAAGCTCTCTAGTCCAACCCTTGCATGAATGTCTTAAGATCAAAATGATTATGCTTCAATCGATTCCCTCCCTTTTCACCATGGAAATGCCCAATAAACTTGAATAGTTTCGAGAAATGCTTTGATAAGGACCAACCTTCCACGTCTAGACAACCATCTATATACCCATATTGATATACGACCCTTTATTTTCCTATACAACCAAATCCAATCTTCAAAACGATACTTGTTTGTCTTTAAATTGAAACCCAAGTACTTAAAATGGAGTTCTAAATCTGTACATGGGAACATAATTATTTCTTTGAACCGTCTTAAGTCCTCCTCTAAAATACAAGTACACATTAACCAAGACTTTCTTACATTTAATTCCATACCTTTTGCCTTGTAGTATAGATCCAATATATCACTAAGAGCCTTTAACTCCTGAAATGATCCTTCACTGAAAATAAGTATATCGTCCATGAATAGAAGGTGTGTGAGAATCATCGTCGAAGATAATTTAATTCCCTTGATATCGCCCTTTCTTCTAGCCTCCTTGATCAACATTCTTAAACCTTCCACTACCAGCAAGAAAATAAATAATGATAAGGAGCATCCCTACCACAAACCTCTTGTTACCCTGAACAAGCGTGATGGTGAACCATTGATTAACACAAGAAAAGATATTGATTCCACACATCCCATGATCTAATTAATTGATTGAACCTTCATACCCATATGTAGTATCAACAACCTTAAGTATGTCCAGTTCACATTATCATAAGATTTTGCTAAGTCAATTTTAAGAACAACCCTTAGATTCTTTGAGCCTAACATGGAATTGATTCCTTCTTGTGCAATTGACACGACATTATGTATTTGTCTATTGTTGAGAAACCCAAACTACTCCTCTTAGATAATCCCTGATATAATTCCTTTCAATCTGTTAGTGATGGTTTTGGAAATCAATTTATATATTAAATTGCACAAGGAAATTGGTCTAAAATCTTCAAAGGTATCAACATATTATTTTTTAAGGGATCAATGCAATAAAAGTGGTGCTAAGTGCACCCAAAACTTCCCAGAGTCCATCGATTCCCGCACCACATTTACCAAGTTATCCTTCAAGAGGTCATAGAAACCCATGAAGAATTCTACCATTAGTCCATTCGGCCTTGGGATTTTTCCTTTCTTGAAAGAATTTAAGAATGAGAGAATCTCTTTGTTGGTAACAAATTATTCCAAAACTTGATTCATATCCTCATCGATAAGAGTGGGAACCAACTCCAAAATTTTCATTATTTCGCCAATGTTACAAACCCTTAATTCCTTGAAGAGATTTTTAAAGTGAAGTCTTCCTACCTTGTCCTTTTCTGTGAATTTTTTCATCGTTCTCCCCTCTCTATCCTTGATTTCCCAGATTGTATTGATTTGTTTACGGTAATTTGCAAAACTGATAGAAAAACTTCATGTTATTATCTCCTTCAAGAATCCATGTTGCCCTACTTTTTTTTATTTTATTTACAAAAACGGTTATGGATTATATTAATGGGGTGGACTAGCCACAGATTCGATTACAAAATGGCCTCGAATTTCTTCGGGCCTGTCTTTCTGAACCATTCTACTTCTATAGCTAAAGACTTGTGAGCTGAACTAGTTCCTGTACGCCTTCTACGAAACTCCAGTCACTGTTTCAACATAAGTCTCAGCACTGTTTCAGCATGTGTCTCAGCATTGTTACAGCGGTGTTTCAACATATGTTCCAGCACTATGTTTCAGCATATGTTCCAGCATTGTGTTTCAGCATCTGTTCCAGCACTGTGCTTCAACAAAAGTTCCAGCCCTGTTTCAGTTGAAAGATTCCTGGTAAATCATAGGGCCAATCCTAAGTGAGCTAAAACAGAAATAACTTGTGAGCTTGGGAAACCCAACTATTTCAGTGACCCGGTTCGACTGCAGGTCATTACATCCTTTCTGACTTGAAGGTTTTTTTTTTTCCTTTTTGGCACGGTCTGTCATTCTTTGCTTTGAAGAGATTGGCTTTCCTTCGGACTTGGGGGGCCTTCTTCATCAGTTAAGTCAGGGCCATCTTCATCTGCTAAGTCGACCCAACTTGAGATCTGGTGTTCGGGCTGAGAAGTGCCTGGCAATCTGGTTGGATCAGTTTCTACCTGGGCCTTCCCCATGGGCTTTTTAGGGGAAGGGGGCTCTTGCTCTTGAACATAAGAGACTTGTTCCGTTTTCTGTAGTGCAATCTCTTTATCTTCCTCGCTAGAGGTATCATTAGTCGGTTCTATGCTTTGATGCTCAGGAAGAGCTCCTACCCACCATGTGGGTTTGCGTTGGATCTTTGAGTTCTTCTTTTCTCAGGGAGTTTCTGACATTTGCTGGCTAAGTGCCCTGTTTCAAGACAACTTCTGCACCTGAAATGAAGATTCTCATAGTCGAGCTTCTGCGTCCAAGAATAATTAATCCCTTGAAGAGTGATTTGCGCTGGGAATCCTTTACTGAAATCCATCTCTACACAGATCCGTGCATAGGTAGTGAAGCCACATTTAGTTTCCGGACTGTTACTATGAAACTTGCCCAGAGCATTTCCAATATGGCTAAGAGAGGAGTCACCCCAAAAATGAATAGGTAGACCAGGGAGCCTTACCCACACGGGGGTCGTAGGGACGGAAGCTGAGGAGGGGTCGAAAGAAGGGGTCCAGAGCTGCATAGACAGACCCGACCTGCCCCAGAACCAAGGCCCAGAACTGTAGATCAAATCTCTATCCTTAGCAGAGGCAAAAATCACAACGAAGAAACCTTTTACACACGGGCGAACATGAGCTTCGAAATTGAGGAGAGGAGTCCATTCTGAAGCAATCCAAGAATGCAGATCCGCCAGGCGAGGCCAGAAGCCATTAAACCTGCAAAACAGAGAATTAGATCTAAAAAAACCTTCCTGATCCGTCGCTTCCTGAGGAACAGGGATCACTGGATCTGGAGCTTCACGGACCACATGGGAAAATCCTGAAGAGTGGCCTTGGACCGCGTCTTTGAAGGAGGTCGGAGAGGGTATCAACGACGCAGCCGAGGACGCGCCTGTCGTTGCTGCTGGAGACGGCTGAACGGAGGAGGGAGGATCTCCAGACGAGGAGCCAGAGGGGTCGCCCGAGTGTCTAACGGAGGAGCGCCTGGAGGGAGAGCTCGGGTGAGGGCCGAGCTCTCGCGCAGAGGCGCGCGGAGCTACAGAGGGGGTCGCCACCATCCAGCTCGTAAACCCTAACTCAGAGCACCGCTAACCGAGAGAGCCAACTAAGTTTACAATGGACTTGGCGGAACAATATTTCACTCCTTAATCTACTGCTTTTGAGAAGCTGAGGTAACCCTGAAACTGATACACAAAATATGGATCTTCCTTACAAGTTGAAGGACATGGGGGTGGGCTTTCATCCACTTATGTGTGCACGGGTCACGATACCATTTATTATAGTATCTCTGGGTGCAACCACACGTTCGACCACTACCTCAAGGTGTCCCCATGGCTCCAGGTAAAGCCCTCACGAGAATTGAACCTTGCCCAACGGTGAAAAACTCCTCGCTTTCCACCATTGGATCCAACCCCTTTGGGCATGTTGCCCTACTTTTTAACCTCCATCTCACTTCCTCTTTCTCTAGCAACTTCTTCCCTTTTATTCTCAATTCTTTCAGATCGTTTAATTCATCCTTTGAAAAAGTACCAACCACATTATTATCAAAGAGAAGACAATTTTTGTCCCCAATCTCCTTTATATCTACTCGAGACTTCCTCCTATGCTTTGAGGACCACTCCATAACTCTTTTAACCTTTCATATTTTCGCAACCAATTGCTTCATTGTCGATTCCTCCCCTTCATCCATCATCTATATCTAGCTTGAAACCACCAATTTTTTAAAATCTTCTTCTTATAGCCAATAATGGTTGAATTTAAATGGGATAAGAGGCTTAGGCTCATCCTTTTCCAACTTCAACCGTCTCAGAAGGTGGTATGATTGTCCCCTTGATCCAATAAATTTTGTCCCCAATCTCCTTTATATCTACTCGAGACTTCCTCCTATGCTCCGAGGACCACTCCTTCATAACTCTTTTAACCTTTGAGATTTTCTTAGCTAATTGTTTCATTGCAGATTCCTCCCCTTCATCATGCATCTGGATCTAGCTTGCAGCCACCATTTTTTTTAAATCTTCTTCCTATAACCAAGAATGGTTGAATTTAAATGGGATAAGAGGCTTAGGCTCATCCTTTTCCAACTTCAATCGTATCAAAAGATGGTCTGATTGTCCCCTTGATCCAACCCATGTCTTTACTAGTGTATCTCAACTTTTAGCATTTCTCCATAAACTCTTAGAACATTAGTATTATTATTATTTTGGTAACTAGGGGAATCGGTAACAATGACAGTATCGTACTCGCGTGACATGGGGTCGAATCCTGCCAGCTACCTTATAACCCCTAGGGAGAAACGCACAGCCCGCAAGCATGCCCTTCAAGTAAATCGGGGTGAGAATCGACCTTGAGACATCTTTTTATATATTTCCTTCCATTTACACGGCACTTGCCAATCGGTCTACACCCCTGCGGGCAACTCTTAGAACATTATTATCAAAACTATCATAAACAAATAAAAAACATTCTCTCATGTAATTATTATTTTCAAACAATAATATATATTTTTATCAACAATTAAAAACGAAGTTGAGAAGTAGATCTGACTAGAACAGCCGCAAAGTGGCTGGCGGCTGGCGAACGCCGAAACGCACATAGGGTTGGTGTTGCGGCTGGTGAACGCTGAAACGCACATAGAGCTAAGGAAATCCAAAAGTTAAGTGGTAATTCCAAAGGTTAATCAATTAAACGTGGCAATCATATGGTGGTACAATAATTTCTTAATATGATTAGGTAAATGTTAAAAAGTAAACAGGGTAACTGATGCATTCAAAAATACAAGGAAGTTATGAAGAGTAAATCACATTCATTGATTTGGGAGGACGACTAAGAATATGCCAGCATCTTCAATTGTTAGCCATCAAATTAGAATTTTACATTAAAAGTTGATTAATTGTGCCCATCTCCAATAAATATACACCTTTCGACGTAATTATAATTTTTAAATTAAAGTTATCTTTAACGTGAAGTTGGAAAGTAAATGTAATTATAATTTTTAAAATAAAGTTATCTTTATTTTAATTTTAAATTAAAAAGATTAAAAATAATTGAGATATACAAATTTTATTATTGTTCATTTAATTAATGTAATTATAAATTTTAAAATAATTTTATCTTTATTTTAATTTAAAATTAAAAGGATTAAAAATAATTGAGATATAAAATTGTTATTGTTGTTAATTTAATTTAATTTATAAAGAAAGTAGTGATCATCCATTTATTTATGGATGATGGGAGGCGGTACTATCTTGTTACACATATGTATTAGGTATAATACCAAGAATCACATGAAATAACAACATAGGGTATAACAACATTTTGATATGAAGGAAGATATTAAATTTTGCATTTTTTTAAAAGTATGTATGAATATTTTTATTAAAGAGTTATTAGGCATTTTTAAAATTTATCTATTTAGAGATTTATCTTAATCTCGGATCTATCAAGTGTTGAGAGAAAATCCAATTTCTTGAGGTAAAAACCTTTTTTAGAGTGCAAAGCTTGAGAAAAGATTAAAGGTTTGTCCCTCCAAAGATTTGATTCCTCTATTCATCTTAACCTCAAATCTATCAAGTGTCCAGAAAAAATCAAATTTCTTGAAATAAAAACCTTTTTTAAAGTGCAAAACTTGAAGAAAGATTAAAAATTTACACTTCCAAAAATTTGATCCCTCTCCACCCTTGATAGATCCAAAATATATCTATACTAGTTTAATACATTAATATTAAAATATTAAAAAATATTAATATATTTTATAATATATTACATCTTTTATA
>ML777149.1:810801-825182 GCA_009831015.1 Picea engelmannii
TGGGTGAATCTTCAAAGGGAAAAAGTGAAGAGGAAGAGGACCATCCTCAGATTCCTCCTTCACCTCCATCAACACCTCCTTCTTCTCCTTCTTCTTCAAGTTCAAGTTCTAAATCTAGTGGAAAGAAAAATGTTCATAAGAATGAAAGTGAAATGCCATTGTTAAAACTTGATGTCAAATTCGAGTTGCCCATATATGATGGTGAAGTAAATGCAGAAAAACTTGATAATTGGATCAGGCAGATGGAGGTATACTGAAATGTGCAACAGATCAAGGATGAGGCCACACAAATTAAGTTGGCATCTTTGAGACTTGCAGGTACAACTCTCATCTGGTGGCAAAGCAAGCTGCAAAAGGGAACACAACATGTGGGTAATGTATTTCCATCATGGAAGAGATTCATTTCTGCACTTAGGAAACAATTCTATCCTTTGGGTTATAAATAAAAAGCAATAATTGAATGGCAATCTTTAAAACTAAGAAAAGGACAAACAGTGCAAGAATACACCAATGGATTTTGAAAAATGGCATTAATGTTAGATATCCCTTTACAAACACAGGAAACTCTTATGAAGTATATAGGAGGATTACCTGTGCATATTAGAAACACTGTTTTCATGTTTGGACCCACTAACCTTGATGAGGTTTCTGTTCAAGCTACATATATTTAAGAAGGAAAAGCAGGTGTGTCAGGGGAATCATCGTCTTCAAAGAAAGAGGACAAGAGGAAAAGGCATGGCAAGAATGAAAATGCAGTGACGAGGAAGGAAGGAAAGCCCTCTTGCAAGCATTGCAAGAAAGAGGGATATGATGAGGACAAATGTTGGCAGTTGCATCCCGAGAAGAGGCCAAAGTGGTTCAAAGAAAAGAAGGGAACACAAACAGTGGCAACGACATCAAAACCCACAGACTTGGGATCGGATTCAGGGGATGAGTCAAAGATTTCATTGGTTGGTATGACAGGTAAATTTGGTGAAGACATTGATTGTAGAAGCAAGTTGTTTCATATAAGGGTAATCACGCGACACACTAAGATAGACACATTAATCGACAGTGGATCTCAATCTAATCTAATCTCAGAAGAATTGGTTAAGCAATTGGGATTAAAAACACAACTACATCATAAGCCTTACACACTTAAATGGATAAGCAATCATCATCAAATTCACATCACAAAGCAGTGCACAATCAAATTTGCAATTTCATCTAAGTATGTGGACGAAGTAACATGTGATGTTGTGTCGTTAAGAGAATTTGGAATGGTCTTAGGTAGTCCATATTTATATGATCGTAAGGAAATCTTCTACATGACAAAGAATCAATATCAATTCACTAAAGCAGGTCAAGATTATGTGGTTCATGCTCATCATGTTAAAGAAAATAAAACACTTCAAACAATGGAAAAATTAAAGAAGGCAGTGCAAGCAAGAAACAAACCAATAATTGTTTCAAATGAAGTAATTGATCTTAAGCAAGAATAAGAAATGATTGTTGAATGGAAAATCAATCATAAGTTGCTTCAAGATAAGCTCATGTCGTGCAGATATTTCAAGTATATCAGCTCATTTGCAGTCGTCTTTTTTATGTTGTCATTAGTAATGTTTTCTACATGGATGATAGTGGCTTCAGTAAGATGTAACAAGGTTCAAATGGCTAACAATATACTGTCAGTTGTCATGATTGTGTTACAGTTGATCTTAATGAGACAGGTGCACAGGACAAAGTTTAGAGACAGAGGACAAGTCGGGTGGCCTATCCCGAGCTTGTTGACTGGTCAGAAACCTTTTGGGGACCAAAAGGTTCTTTTGTGGGGAGGTGTGATCCAGAATTGGATCCAGAAGCCTGACAAAGCTTAAAAATGCTCAAAAATGAAAGTGCTCGGAATGCGACAAAACCACTGCCATTGCGTCCGTCTCGTCTTCCTGATTCCGACGGTATATTTACTTTGTCAAACGGGCTCCGTATGCGCAAGATATCGCGTTCTATCTGAAAAGGCAAATAGGTAAAAAAAATGGATGACTGTATAGTCCGTATAGTGCCACGTGGCATGTTGACTGTACAGTTCGTACATGTGACATGGCATCTCCAGGAGGCGACACGTGGCAGGATGATTTGGCATACGGGAAGACAACTGGACCAATCTAGGGGTGACATGTGTCACCACTGTAAGGGTGACACGTGGCACGGATGACATCAGCAGGTACGGTGGCAGACACGTGGCAGGTTGACAGGGCAGTACGTCAGTTGACGCGTGGCAGGTGACATGGACGAATCAGCGATCTACATTTGGCATATATTGGTTGGTTGTTGAGGTTCCACGTGGCCCATTCATGGGCTGCCACTTGGCACCCTGTGGTTGGTTTATGGCTTTGTGTAAAATTTATTTGGTTTTACCGTGGGTCGAACCCCCGACCTCACCTCCGGGGAGTGGACTGGCAGGACCGGGCTAACCGCCCGCTCCAACGTTAGTTCTTGTTAACTATACGGCCAAATATTTATTTGAATTTTCTCAGAGTTCTATTCGGCGGGGGAAAGGGCTGGGGCTTAGCCCTAGCCCTCGATTTTACTGCTCGCATATGACCACAGTTGCACGTTGTTATGACCACGACCGCGGGGAGTTAGGGGATAGGGACTAGCCCTTGGTTCCCCGGTGGTCCCATATGACCCGGGACCGTTACCACACAAAGCGCAGGGTTATAACAGATAGCCCGAGATTCTATGCTAATGTCACAAGACCGGGGGTTAGCGCGAAAGGGCAGGGCCAGCGCATAGCCCGAGGGGCTAGCGCTCGGCCACATGGCCCATATGACCATGCCAGAGGGGGCGCGCGCCGGACAAAGGGGGATTATGCCCAAATTTATTCCAAAAGTGGGTTTTTGGTTAAGTTTTTTTATTTTCCTTTGATTTTATGCCTGATTTTAATTGATTTTCTCCATTTTTGGGAGATATTCGGCATTTTTGGAGCCCAAATTTTGGGAGAAAGTTGGAGATGACTAACCAACTTCAAATCTATATAAACCAGGCCTGTTTGAGGCCATGAAGGACAATCAAGTTCATTCAGAGTAGAGTTATGCTGAAGAGAAGCCAAGCCAAAGCCATTTTTATGCTGGGAAGATATTGAGGAGCAGACGTTGTCGGGCCATTTCTGGGAGCTCCGGACGTCCGTTTTGCGTGTCGTTTTCTTTGCAGGGTTCTTGAGATCTGGAAGAACATGACCAGATCATTCTTGTAGCCAATTGGAACTGCAGTGATGTACTTTTGAGATTTTGAATAGAAATAAAGAAGCCTTCCCCACAGAGACAAAGGCCCAGAGACGTAGGCAAAGTTGTGATGAACTCCGTTATCAATCTGTGTGTTATGGTTTGTTGTCTATTATTTCATTTCAGATTTGCAAATGTGTATATGGCTATCATAATTCCTCTTCTTTCCTCATTCTTTCACTAAGTTTCTCAAATGGTTAATTAACACATGCAAAATTAAAACTCAACCATAGTCATTAAAAGATCCGACGGATCACCTTCCTCTTTGACGTGGCATAATGTGCTCCGGTTGAAGGTAGAAAAGAGCTGAGTGCCCTAGGAAAATGTGAAGATCCTGGAGAGGGTCGAGGGCTGTGAACACCATGAGAGACCAGGATAAACCAGGCCTGGGCAGCGGAGGGATGAGAGGGTCGGGTCGCGAGCGGGGATGAAAAAAAATTGCAGACGAAGGAACCATAGTAAGGTTGGTAAAAAGAATCGGGCACACCAGAGTTAATGGTGCTGCAGCGACGTGAGATCTATTAAATGCAAGGTCGAGGCGACGGTAATTGGCATGAGCCCAGCACATGGCTCCCTGCCTTGCTGGCTTGACCTCTCTCCCACTTGGCACCAAGTGTCTCTCACTAACACCCCATCTGGGGGTTTGTCCACTTCCACAGCCTTGCGGATGCATTGCTGGAGAATAGGGTGATTAGGGTTGAGGGACGTTTTGCAAAGGAGATCCGGTCCATCCCAGTTGGTCCCCAGATTAGCCAGTTCATCCGCAACTTGATTCGCCTTTCGCCTAATATGAACAGGTATAAAGGCCTGATTGGATTGCAGATGATCCGCGATAGTCTTTAGCCCATGTGAGAGTCTCCAACTGGGTGATATTCTTTCCGGGTCCACTCCATTTAAAATTCTGCTGAAGATATTGATGATGATTTGAGAATCTCCTTCGACAATCAACTTGGTGAAGCTATGCTCAATGGATAATTGCAGTCCTCTAATGAGCCCCCAAAGTTCCGCTGCATTGTTCGTGGTGTGACCAAGGGAGCCTGCGTTAATGAGAATGATATGTCCATGGTGGTTGCGGAATACCACTCTGTAGCCTGCTACTCCTGGGTTGCCTTTAGAGGCTCCATAAAAGTTGAGCTTGATGAAGTCGTCTGGGGGGGTGGACCAAGAGGAGGGGTTGCTGGGAGGGGGAGGAGAAGAAGTGGGGGAAAGTGGGTGAAGAATTGGGGAGGGCTACCAGTACTGAAGGATCAGAAGTTTTGAGGGGTTGCTGATCAGATCTTTTTTAGACCAAAGCTAAAGGTTAAGAGTTTCCATAATATTGAGGCGACATTGGTTCCAGCAATGGTGCCACGGGAGGGAATCATTCCTGAATAGCCTTCTATTTCTTTCCTTCCATACCTGCCAAAGAATGAAGCCTAGAAGAAGTAGGAAGGAAGATTGAAACACTTGGTCCCTCCAATCCGTAATTGTATCAATGATGCTGTCCCTTTTACGATCCGAGGTACGCATAATGAGTGCACTTTGATCCCATATTTGAGCAGTATAGGGGCAGGAGTTGAGGAGATGATTCATGGTTTCCACTGCTTCTCCACTGAGCATGCATATAGACGGTCCGACAAAACCTATTTTTGAGAGGTTATCCCAGGTGAGAATGCTCGAGTGGGCGACGAGCCAGAGGAAGAGGATGATTTTAGGCCAATGTTTAAGGTCCCAGATTTTGCTCCACACCTTCCTTGTGGGTAGAGGGTATGATTGAGTTTTGATGTGATAGGCCTCTCGTATGTTGAAGGTACCCCGTGGCGAATATCCCCATCGGAGGATATCATCTCCTTTGAGTTTGGGGATTTTCCTTTTGGACATTTCATCCTGCCAGGGTCTCAGTTCCACGTGCGCTTCCAGGTTCAGGCGTTCCCTGTTTAGGTGCCAGCGTCGCCGGGTATCTTCTGGGGGATTGTCTTGCCAGTAATTAGCGACTTTTTGCAAGCCCGCATGTGTAGATTGGGTGTTGATATGCTCAGCCCAATCCTCGTGATCCAAAATTGGCCATTGTTGCCAGGAATCTTTCCAGAAGAGGGTTGTTTTCCCATTTCAAATTTCCCAAAAAGCATGTCGAGTTACCAGATGTCTATTCTTCTTAGCTGCTGCCCAGATTAAGGATCCTGGGTTGTCTCCATTCCATTGTATTAAGTTTTTTTCCGCCACATCTGGTGCATATTTCCTTCTCCAGAGCCTTGCCCAGAGATCCTTGGTATTTTTTAGCCAATGCCACCAGATCTTGGCGCTAAGGACTTTATTCATGATGTAGGGGTCCCATAGTCCAAGGCCTCTATGTGCTTTGGGTTGGCAGAGTTTGTCCCAACTGATCAACGCTATTTTCTTCCCTGTGTTGAGGCCTTGCCAGAGGAAGTTCCTCTGTAATCTTTTTATGGTTGTGAGAATAAAATTTGGGGCAGCCAACACCGAAAAGGTGTAGATGGGAATGGCTTGAAGCACCGCTTGAAGGAGAATGAGACGATTGGGAAGGTTTAGAACTCTGAAGGTCCAGGAAGAAAGCCTTTTGGTAAAAGAGGAAAGGAGTTGTTCCCAAGAGGAGTTCCTGAGGGAATTATCAATCAGGGGGATGCCAAGGTATTTGGACGGAAGGGAGCTTCGGTTGAAACCCAAGATATCAGAGACATGGCGTTGAATTGGAGGGGGCGTATTGAGGAAGAAGATTTGGGACTTATCTTTGTTACAATCCATTCCTGAGGCTTCAGAGAAGGTTTGAAGGATCGAGAGGAGGGAGTTGGCTTCCCGTACTGTAGGGGTACCCATCAACAGCATGTCATCCAAAAATTGGCTATGCGAGATAGGGGGGAGATACCATGCAAAGGTAGACCTGTCAGCAAGATATTTGCAACGCCTGCCTGGATAGAGCGGCTAAGACCCTCGTCCATAATGATGAAGAGGAAAGGGGAAAGAGGGTCTCCTTGTCTAATTCCTCTGGAAGGGGAGAAGGGGCGAGAAGGAACTCCATTGATAAGAATGGAAAAAAAAGCCGAGGAGGTTAGATTCAGAATCCAAGTCACCCAGAGCCTATCGAAACCAAAGGCAAGGAGAATTTCCCGCATATAATCCCAACTTATCTTATTGAAGGCTTTAGAAAGGTCTAGTTTAATGAGCATACCTAGTGTTCTGGTCTTCTGCAAAGAGTGGATCACTTCATGAGCGAGGATGACGTTGTCCAGGATTTGTCTGCATTCAACATAGCCCGATTGCTCTGGAGAGATAATCGTTGGGAGGATGGGCTTGAGTCTTCGTGCGATCACTTTCGTTAGAAGTTTGTAGATGACGTTGCAGAGGGCTATGGGTTTGAAATGCTTAGGATGGTAAGCCTACCCCTCTTTGGGGATGAGGGTAAGGAAAGTTGCATTGAGAGCCTGGAGGACTTGTCCTGTGGATCGAGAATCTTCAATGATTTCCCACACCTCTACCATGATCATCGGTCAACAATGGTGGAAAAAATCGTTGGTGAAGCCATCGGGGCCAGGAGCCTTGCACTTGGGGGTGTCCTGAAGCGCTTGATCCACCTCCTCGATTGTAATAGGCCGGAGCAGAGCTGATTTTTTCTCTGGAGTGACAAGGGAGGGCACATGCTGCGTGACCTTAGCTATGGCCTAAGATCTATCCGGGAGTGGTTCCGTGAGGAGATCTTTATAATAGTCTATCAATGTCGTCTCCAGGTCTTCATGGGAATAAATAGGCTCACCATTGGTGGAGGTTAATTGCGTAATTCTATTAGTATGATGGCGGTGAATGGCGGTTCTGTGAGAGAATTTGGTGTTTCGGTCCCCCTCCTTGAGCCACTGGATGCGTGATTTTTGTTTCCATAGAATCTCTTCTTGTACTTTCCTGGAATCCAGCTGCTGATTTACTTCTGCTTCCTGGGTTTTAAGCTCATCCGTTATCCCTCGTAGCCGGATCTGATTTTGAATCGCACCCATTTGCTCTGACAACTGCTTTTGGGAATCAAAGATATTGCCAAAGGTTTGCTTATTCCAGAGTTTGAGTATTTTCTTGAGGTTCTTTAGCTTTTGTTGAAATCTGTACATCTTAGAGCCACGGGGGACCTCTGTCGGCCTCCACCAATCCTAGATTTTTGCTTGGAAATCTGGGTGGTTGAGCCAAAACTGTTCGAACCTGAAGGGTATTTTCCCTGGAGTGGCTGGCACGTCCAACCATATCTGAATGGGCCAGTGATCCGAACCAGGGAAATTCAGAATGCTTGCTTCCAAAGCTGTTCCTTCCAGCATAAGGGAGTAAGAGATGAGGAATCGATCTAGTTTGCAGGCAATTTGTTGTGATCTGGTTCTTCGATTTGTCCAGGTATGGATGTCATTGATGGCTTCCAGGTCGATGAGGTTGAGGTTGTCAATGAGGCTATTGAAGTCACTGGAGTCCTGATCTAGGCGTCTTGATCCCCCTTTTTTTTCCTCCAGACTGTGTATGAGATTGTAATCTCCGCCGACAATCCATCTGTTGTTCCTAGTTAAGGTGGATAGGTACTCCAGGTTCCTGAGAAAGGCTTGCTTATCCCTTGGGTTGGTCGGCCCATAGACATTGGTCAGGTGTCCAGGCTTATTAGAGCTGATAAGCCTATAGTCTGCAGTGATGGACCACTTGGTAGTGATAAAGTTTTCCATAAGCAATGAGTTGGTGTTCCAGAGGATAGCTAGCCCTCCAGCTGTGCCTGTGGCTGCAGTAGAAATTGCTTCCCCTTGCTTCCAACAGTAGGGGAGTAGCCTGTCGATATCTTCCGTTGTGCACTTTGTTTCCTGTAATAATAATATGTCTGGTTTTTCCGCAAAGATCAAATCTCGTAGCATTTTTTGCTTGCTACGTCCATTGAGGCCTCTTATATTCCAGGAGATAATCTTCATGATGATGGGGGGGTGGGGAGAGGAGGAAAGTTGTCCGAGATAAGGTGGATTTGCCCGGAGTTCACCATGAAGTGGCCTATTTCTTGTATAAGCTTGTTGGTAGACTTCCTTCCTCTTTTCTTTTCATCTTTCTGAGTTTTTCTCTGACTCTTTGACTGATTGCCCTGTATTCCCAGGCCCTTGTTGGATCGAGCTGTGGATCCAGCTGAGGAGTTAAGGAAGACCTTATGCACCTTCCGTAATTGATCCCTAGGTATGGTGTACAGTTTTTGATGTCTATAGGAGTGTTTGAGGTGCTCCAGATCCACCCCAACTAGTTCTTGCTCTTCTAGCTCCATTTCAGCGTCACCATCCTCTATCTCCAGATGGTCTTGCTGGCCGACAGCATGGTCTAGAGATGGGTGATCGGATTCCTTCACCTATAATGGTCGTTCTTTCTCTGGGCTCATAGATTGGGGAAGGTTATCCGCGTGGAGTTCATTGGGGTTTGTGAAGGTTGATGGATTCTTTGGTTGATCCTGTAGTATTGCATATTTATTACTAGTGGAAGGATCCTTACTTACTTGGGCTGGCTGCTTCCGTCCTCCTTGTCTTCTTTTTCCTGCTGGTTGAGTGAAGCCATCCTTATCTTTGCCGCCTTCTGGGTTCCCTTCTTTGTGAGCAACATTGAGGGGGCATTCTCTGAAGAGATGTCCGTGCTCATGACATTTCCTGCACCTGAACGAAATGTGTTCGTAGTCGATGGTTTGGGTCCAATCTTCATCATGGTATTCGAGAATTATGGATCCCGGGAGCGGCTTGGCTGTGTTCAGGTATACACATATGCGCACATAGGTGGTGTATCGCCTCTGCTTGGTGGCTTCTGAAGACTTAACATATATTCCAATGGTGTTACCTATACCAGCCAAGACCTCTTCCAGCCAGAATTCCTGGGGGAGAGAGTATAGTCTAATCCATACTGGTTCATGTGCGGAATCTTCCTTTTCAGGGCTGAACTTCTCGGTCCAGAATCTTAAAAAGAGTCCGGCTGAGTTGTAGAAATAAGGCCCTCCATAAAAAATGTGATTGCGGTCCTCAAGGTTGTGCAGTATGATTGTGAAGAAACCCTTGGAACCCAGTTGCAGTTCATAGTGTCCTTTTGGCTTCCACCAATATTGTATCCATTTGATCAGATCTCGCTCCGACGGCCAAAGCCCTAGGAATTTTCCTACTAGGGCGTAGTTTCACATATATTGCTTTTGTTCTTCTATGCGTGGTGAGTTGATGATGTATTTTGGGGCCTGTGGCGCTTGTGAGATGCATTTACCTGGCAGCCATGGAGTTGACACTGTAACTGGTGTAGTCGCGTTCTCTGGATCAATATCCATCTCCCGATCCTTGAAGGTCCCTTCCGTAAAAATCTTTGAGTGCAGATCTGGCGGGGGCTCAAAGGTCGGTCGTTTTAATCCTTCTCCAAAACCTCCATTCACAGTAGCCTGGCTGTAAGAGGCGTCGTTCGACCCTCCTTCCTTCAGAGTCATGAGCCCCAGCGGGGCAAGAGTTGTGACAGTGCGGCTAAAAAACCCTAAACCTAGTTGTAAAGCATTTTTTTAACAAACACCATTCTCTCAAAGTTTTTCCTCATTTCCTATTATTAATCCTTTTTCTACTTACAATTCTAGATGCAATAATCTCATTTCCTATTATTAATCATTTTTCTACTTAATTTTAATTTATGAATTTAAAGTATAAATACAAACTTTAATTTTAATTTATGAATTTAAAGTATAAATACAAACTTTAATTTTAATTTATGAATTTAAAGTATAAATACAAACTTTAATTTTAATTTATGAATTTAAAGTATAAATAAAAAATTTAATAAGGAAGTGCAGTAAACATCTCTTCGGAAAAATATGCAAATAATACCAACATATTAAATATTTATACAGAAAACATGTAATTAGTGATACAATATCCTTTAAAAATATCTACCAAATGAAACTTGTCCCATGTCCTCATAGTGGACCGACGTTCAACTTGTACGAGCTGAGCTGATGTGTTGGAATTCTCTTTGTTATTAGTCCCGTTTCGACGGCTTTTTAACTCGTCCAAGCAGAGCAGAATAAGTTGGCATCGTGCGTTGGCAGAGGTTCTCAGAGAAACATCGTAGCAGCGTGATCCCCCCTGGTTCGAACCTCGTGCATTAAAGAATGGACAATCCCTGTAAGCAAGTCATGTTTTAAATTCTTTTATAAAATGTCGTGGTGTCTGGTATTTTATTTCCATTTCTTCACCTTCATAACTGCTCTGCATTACAGATATCAGGAGACTCACATCAATGGACATAAAAATCAAAATCCCTTTACAAAACCCCAAGCGCCAAACACTACTTCAAAGCCCTGAAACCTGCTAAGAACAACAAAAATCCATGCGGTGAGAGGTATTTATGTCCACGATGTCCCTCCAGTTTTAGTTTTTGTGAAGGAACAGAAACACAGAGTTTAGATTTTAGTTGATGCCAAATGGCCGACACTGGCTTTGTTTGTTGCATCAAGATGATTATTTATTTTTAAACTCGAAAATATCGACAATTGAAAGAGGAAGATAGACGGTCTTAATTTCTCTCAAGATCCGCTTGGAAAGCATGCATAATGATGAATCAATGTTCTTCTTGTGCAAAGCTGTCAAGGACGATCCTCCAGTTTTTCTTAATTTCTCTCAAGATCCGCTTGGAAGGCATGCATAATGATGAATCAATGTTCTTCTTGTGCAAAGCGGCCAAGGACGATCCTCCAGTTTTTCTTATTTTCTCTCAAGATCCGCTTGGAAAGCATGCATAATGATGAATCAATGTTCTTCTTGTGCAAAGCGGCCAAGGACGATCCTCCAGTTTTTCTTATTTTCTCTCAAGATCCGCTTGAAAAGCATGCATAATGATGAATCAATGTTCTTCTTGTGCAAAGCGGCAAAGGACGATCCTCCAGTTCTTCCTAATTAAGAGAAAGCTTGGTCAGACTGCGACACTCCAGTTTTTCTTATTTTCTCTCAAGATCCGCTTGAAAAGCATGCATAATGATGAATCAATGTTCTTCTTGTGCAAAGCGGCAAAGGACGATCCTCCAGTTCTTCCTAATTAAGAGAAAGCTTGGTCAGACTGCGACACTAAAAGGAAGGAAATAGTAATCACAAGAAACTGCATAATTGCCTCCACGCAGGATCGAACTGCGGACCTTCAGTTTACAAGACTGACGCTCTACCACTGAGCTATAAAGGCAACCTTATGACCTGTGAAATACCATGTTATAACTATCTCAGCTTTTAAGGCTTGTCAAGAAACTACATAATTGCCTCCACGCAGGATCGAACTGCGGTCCTTCACTTTACAAGACTGACGCTCTACTACTGAGCTATAAAGGCAACTTTGTAGCTTGTGAAATACCATCTTATAACTATCTCAGTTTTTAATGCCTGTCAAGAAAGTGAATGATTGCCTCCACGCAGGATCGAACTGTGGACCTTCAGTTTACAAGACTGACGCTCTACCACTGAGCTATAAAGGCAACTTTGTGACCTTTGAAATACGATGTTATAACTGTCTTAGTTTTTAATACCTGTCCTAAAATAACTGTACCATGTTTCACTAGTAATAGGAATAACATTAAAATTGCAAGAATGCTATTTTCGCCCGCCCATGTTTTTTTTCTTTCTTGCAACTTCAATTTCACGTTGGTATCAGTTTTTTTTTCCAGATTGTCATTTTTCAACACTTCTACACTTAGTGAGCCTGTAAATGCCATATCTCTTTGTCTACAACATTCTTTTTCCAAGTCAAAACTGGTCATGTAAGTACACCTCTAATGCAAAAGGCTCTGGCCTACCATATGCTGGTTCGAATTGATAGAAACACATGCTATTAAAAGCAAGCAAAATACTGAAGTAACAGATATGGATGAGATCTGAGATGCGCATACATACCATAATAAACTTTTTCAATGTCTTTCAGGCGCAAAATCTCGTATGACAACAAACAATCAGTTGATTGATTTCAAATCTGAGCGTAGAAGTAATAGCAGGATGACCTTCATATAATCCTTGGTCTTTATTGGAAGATATTCCACACCATGACATGTTGTTTCATCACTCTCTTCATAATTACTTTATGATTTATTACATTCGCTGTGATTACTTTATGATTCACTCAAAGTCAAGACAACATAATGACCTTATGATTTTTTACATTCATATTTACCTTATGATTTTTTAAATTTACTTTATGAATCATTAATGAATGAAGATAACAAAGAGTCAAATTAAAATGAAAGAGTTAAATTAGAATGATTTTTTACATTCATATTTACCTTATATTTACCTTATGATTCTTTACATTTATTTTATGAATTACTCAATAAATCAAGACAACAAAAAGTCAAATTAGAATAAGTCAACCATGACATGTTGTTTTATCATTCTCTTCATAATTACTTTTATGATTTTTTACATTCATTATTACCTTATGATTCTTTACATTGTGGTTACTTTCTTGATTCACTTAAAGTCAAAACAACATAATTACGTTATGATTCTTTACATTTACTTTATGAATCACTCAATAGGTGGAGACAAAGAAGAGTCAAATTAGGATGAGTTAACTATGATATTCTAGTAATCCACTCAATATTATTATGATTATTATTATTAATAATTATATTTTTCATACTATTAATCTATTATTATTTTTATGATTAATTATAATAAATTAAATTAATAAAATTAATTAATGAACTATTAAATTATTATTATTTAAATAAAATATTTTTTATTAATTAAAAACAATAATAATAATAATAATCTATTTTTAAAGTCACGACTAAGGTATACATACCCTACCCCCCTCTGGATTTGAACCTATGACCTCTTAAGAGGAAACACATGTTCTTAACCATTAGGCCCACTCAGGCTGTATAATAAATTATGTTAAAGATTATTTAATTTAATATCATTCAATATTTTGCACGAAGCTTAGGGAGTTGCCCTGGTTGTTGAACCATTCGACTCAATAGGCATAGGGAGAAGACAAAGAAGGCAGACCTAAAGAAGTGGCTCGGTCGGGAGAGTGGTCCGGGGAGATGACATGAGGAGAAACTGGGGGATGCTCCGGGGTGTAGGCATGCGTAGGGTTTGGAAGCAAGCTTGGAAGAGCCTGCTTGCCTTGTCCTCACACACCTCTTCCTCTTGCAGCGTACCAAACTACCCTCCGTTTCGATTTTCCTCGAATTTGCAGCATGAGGAAGATCACCTGAGACCCAGGAAGGAAAGTTGGAGTAATGTTATGCAAGGGGTTGGAAGCGAACCAGAGCCAAGAGCCACCGTCGACCGGAGGAGGAGAACAGGGCTCCAAGGGCTGAGAGCACCAAGAAAAATCGATCCAGAAACAAAAAACTAAACCCTTTATCGGAGGAGGCCAGGACTTGGGAGGCCAAGGGCTCGAATGAGCCATGGTGTTCCCCATTGCTGGCCTAAAACCACTAAACTCGATAGGACGATGAGACTGGGCCTTCGGCGAGCCCATAGCCATAAATTCTCCCACGAACTGGAGCGCCAAGACATTAAACTGATTCGAGTTCAAATGAACGCAGAGTTGTTGAGGCTGATGAATTAAAGGCATGGAGTAATGGTGGAGGTGGGTGCGGGTTGCGCTGGCTCAAGATGGCGAGAGACGTGGCCAAGTGTCTGCCCGACTGGCCAACCATTCCTCATCTCCGATGTCACCCCATCCGAGGATTATTATGATTATTATTAATAATTATTATATTTTTCATATTATTAATCTATTATTATGATTAATTATAACAAATTAAATTAATTAATGAATCATTAAATTATTATTATTTAAACAAAATAATTAAAAAACAATATTTTAATAAATTATATTAAAGATCATTTAATTTAATATTATTTAATATTTTAATAATAATAATAATAATATATTTTTAAGGTCACGGTCAAGCCACAAGCCCAACGATTTGACTGGTAAAGTCTACGGAGGTATACATACCCTACCCCCTCTGGATTTGAACTTGTGACTGTTAAGGTCCTAACCCGCACATAGGTAGATTAATGTATTCGGATGTAATAAAGGTCAATATTAATAAGACCTTTCAATAAAATAGAATAAGGCGGATGTAAGAAGACCTAATAGAAGCTTCCGCTTCTAGAAGGA
>ML777149.1:830969-843488 GCA_009831015.1 Picea engelmannii
TTTCTGTTCAAGTGCTATTTCTGTTGCTATTTCATATATCATTTCTGTGTATTGTGAAGATTATGCTGGATATTTCGCTGTTATTCTGTTATTTCTAGCATTTCGTTTCTGTTCTGCATATTTTATATATCTGGTATCTTGCAGTGACCTCTTAAGAAGAAACACATGTTCTTAACCATTAGACCCACTCAAGTTGTATTAAATTAAATTATTAAATGTGTATCTTGACAATAACTTTAAAATTAAATTATTATTATTAATTTAATCTGATAATATTTTTATTAATTAATGAATATTATTAAAGTATACATGTAAAAGTATTATTATTAATTTAATTTGATAATATTTTTATTAATTAATGAATATTATTAAAGTAGACATGTAAAAGTATCTTATAGAAAACCAATAAACCAATAAAAAAAAACTTCATATTTATATTAATAAATTTAATGTGTAACTTTACCGTAACTTTAAAATTAAATTATTATTATTAATTTAATCCGATAATATTTTTATTAATTAATGAATATTATTAATGTTTAATATTAATAAATTTAATGTGTAACTTTATTGTAACTTTAAAATTAAATTATTATTATTAATTTAATCCGATAATATTTTTATTAATTAATGAATATTATTAAAGTAAACATGTAAAAATATCTTATAGAAAACCAATAAAAATGACTTCATATTTATACTAATAATAAGGTAATATAGTATGATAAATCAACTCATAATTATTACATATACAATGTCTTGTTTTGCCCACCAATATGAATCAATCAATTTTAACTAGTTGGAAGAATAACATTAGAATTGTGTGTAGATATTATAACAATTTACCGAAAAGTATTTTTTTTAACTGGAGACACCCCAATAAGATGCCCCATATTCATTAAGCCAATGCTAATGCAACGCTCATGACCCACGTGTGTTGACACACTAACAACACATGTGATGCATTTTATGATGCAAAGATCAACACTATAAGATTCTTTAAAAAAATATTAAAAATAATAAAATGTTTTTCAATTTTTTAAGTCATAAACAGGGTGCCATATACAACACAAGCCAATAAAATAACTTAAATAAAATTATGGTAACTATAACAACTCCATAACTACATATTCTAATAGTGTTTTGATATAACTCATATAATTATAATAACTATAACAACACCATAACTACATATTGTAATAGTATTTTGATATAACCCATGGCTCCTTTTTTATGTTGATTCTAATGCTCATATGACTAATTAAATACTTTGTGGTGATTATGATTTCATGGTTGTGTTAGCATTTTTTTGTTACAATTAATGTTTATATTAGAGATTGGTTTGGATTTGTTAGATCTAGTTAGTTGTGAGAGATCTTCTCCAACTATGAAATCCTATTTATGTGTGTGTGGTTGGGAGATTTCCTCATGAGTTTGTTATGTTGTTGAGGAAAAATTATCGTATAAATATGTGCTTGATTGAGTAATAAAATACATACAAAATTGTTTTGTGCATGTTGGTTTGCTAAGTTGGTATCAGAGAAGGTTGATTTGGGTGTATATCCCTCACGAGAGGGCCCAAAATATGTAGAGTGTGTTGCTTTGTGTGGTGTGAGTTTTATGTGTGTGTGTTTGTTATTTTATTTCTTGTGCAAATAAAGTTGTTATGCAAATCGTTTTGAGAGAGAGGAGGAAACAATAAACTAAGAAGACGAATCTCAACGCTTACTGCAGATGATGAGGTCGAATTGGGACATCTCTATTCCCTTCTCACAAGGCTGTGAATGCATCTAGTGAGAAGTTACCATTCGGCTCAGTAGATTTCAATCAGTCAATGTTGAGAATTCTTATATTGGTCTAGCACCTATGGCGACATCAACTTTGAAGATAAATGCCTAAAACCTAGTGCAATCAACGATAACTCGTTTATTCATAAAGAATTATTGGATCCCAACTTCAGTGTCGAGACATCATCTGAAGGTTCAAGTGATGAACAATCCAAATTCATGATGAAGAATCCGACTACATACAACAATAAATCCTTTTGGCTACTTTTTGATTCAACAAATTCTGAAATACGTATATCTCGGCAAATCCTCACCTATCGAGGAAACAGTCTTTTCAAGGTTGGAGAAAACTGATTTCCTTGGTCAAATGGTGACCCTTTCTTAAAAAAAGAAAAAGGAGCAACTATATTATTTAGTAGTAATTTCCTTTCTTTGAATTTGAGATTTTTTTCGAAAGTCGATTGAAGATCTCTCTTGAGTGGTATACCTATATTAAGATTTTATAAATTTATTAGCATTATTTTTTCTTTGGATGTGAAATGAATTAAGCAGAATCAATCACATAACAAAGTAACACAATTTAAGCTAGTGGTTCTTGATGTATGTGGTGCCACAAGGACACGTCACTAATTTGATTATTCCTACAATCTGTTACAACTTGTGGTTCTTGGAGGATGCGGTGACCCAAGAACAACGACTACTAGTTATAGTTGTGATCCTTGTGTGTTTGTAAGCCCATGTGAAATAGGTCACTTTGTAAGATTGATTTCTGGATACATTCTATATCTATACTACTTTCCTAGAAAACTGACAACTACAACGACATATCAAGTATTTCAATAGAGGGAAGTATGTCAATAGAATGGCTCAGTCTGGACATTAAAAATAATTCATCGATGGTCAGAAGCAATTGTATCTTCAATGGATGAAGTGGTAGCTTGAATGAATGGGAGAAAAAGAACATAGTTTACGAGAGTTCAAAAGTGGATAGAGGCACTAATGAAGACCAGACTAAACAATTTTGTTTTGTAAAATGTGTTTATTTGATTTCATTATTGTTCTTAGTGATGTAAGCATTAAGAGAGGGTGTTAGAATTAATTCTTACATTCGAGATTGGTTTGGATTTGTTAGATCTAGTTAGTTGTGAGAGATCTTCTCCAACTAACATATCATGTTTATGTGTGTGTGGCTGAGAGATTTCCTCATGAGTTTGTTATGATGTTGAGGAAAAATTCTTGTATAAATATGTGCTTGATTGATTAATAAAATACATACAAAATTGTTTTGTGCATGTTGGTTTTCTAAGCTTTTCATGGCTCCATTTTTATGTTTATTTTAGTGCTCAAATGGTTAGATCCTGACATGAGAGTTTCACTAAGTAAACCTATGACATAGCACATTCATTCATGGGATATTAAAGAATACCCCTAATTTCACTAGATATTGAAAAATACCCCCCAAAATTATTTTGTTGAACCTCCCTCACAATACATCTATTCAATTTAAAAGACCCCTATTTTTAATATATATCTAAGTATTCATTTGTTTTCATGGAATTTTTAATAAACCTTTTTATTTATACCCCTAGTACATATATATGAAAAAACTCTTATAAGATTGTAAATAATAACAATAACACAAAAAACTAAACAAGTGCACTAACATCCCAACATAGGTATATGCCTCTATAACAAGATAGCATTCAGTTCAAGGACTTGGTGTTATACTACTTTCACCCATATATTCAATCCAATACATGGTCATGCATTTCCCAAGGAAAAGGTTTATGTATCTAGATAGCTATTTGTAGACCAAGAAAGATGAACTACCTCACGTTGTAACTTTTATGCTTTAGATATCAAATCTCATGGATATTTTAAGAAAAATATCTACCTATCTATTTATCTATTTATCTATTAAGCTTGTCATTGTAATAACATTTAGGCAAGTGATCTACCCCATAAGCCATTCATGTTTTCTTATCATTAAGACTAAAAGACACCCACATTAGGTGAGATGCAAGAGATTCTAATCCCATGGCTCAATATATCTTAAGAGAATTCTTACTATCCTTTAGGTAGAAATGGTTTCTTTCTTCCTTTTACTCTATTATTATATTATGTATTTTCATATATTACGATTAAATTAGATGTAACACAAGGAGATTATTTTCATCTAATGGTTTAGACCCATATTTCCAAACAAGAGACCTAAATGGTTGATTGAGCTCAATAGCATTGAGGTAATCATAAGCCTCCCCTTGTGTAGTGAAAAAAAGAATGTTGTGAGAAATTCACCCTACAGACAAGTTGAACTCTCCTTAGATCAAATTATGATCTAAGAAATACTCGAAACAAATGGTGACTACTTTCCTTTTAGATTTAAATCATTAACCTATAGATAGAAGGAGGGAGACTTACTTCTTTCCCTAAGTTTTTCCTCGTTGCTCCGTCCTTTGACCTCGCTACTCCAATCCTTTTCAACGATCAAAGAGATCTGCAAAACACGAAGCAAACCTTTATACTTTTACTAGATCTCGTTAGGTAATAACTAAATCTATCTATACCTGATTTAACTTAAGCATGGACACTATCATGAACAACATAGTGAAAGGAATAGGCCAAGTTTATATTAATGGAAAGCCAATAAAGGAAGCAATTACAAATCACCTTTGACGTTGCAACAACTTCTCCAAGCTATCTAGTCCAACCCTTGCATGAATGTCTTAAGATCAGAATGATGATGCTTCAATGGATTCCCTCCTTTTTCACCATGGAAATGCCCTCATTATATAGGGTTTAAAGGCTTAACCATCATGAGATTTTTTCGTAAAAAGTTGAGGATTTTGTTTCATGATTTGGGATTTGTATTCTTGAGTTTTCCTAGGATGGAGCCAAGTAGGGTGACTCAAATCCTTGATCCAAACAAACTTGAATCTCCTTAGATTTCTTCCCTTAGAAAAAGGAGTGGGAGGTAGTAACCTTCGTGTGTAACATTTGGATTAGAATAGAATATTCCAAAAGCAAGTGAACCATTAAACATATGTTAGAAAACCCTGGGAGAGAAGTCGGCCTTAAGAGAATTAATAATAAATTAATAGACACATCCATAAGGAGAAGTCGACCCTAGTCAACTGGACAATTTAGTATAAATAGGTAGTTTCCTAGTTCAATTGGATACTCTCACTAAGAAAGTGCACAAGTCTAAGGAGGAATTGTAGTGGAAGCTAGGGCGCAATTTTGGAGAGTAGTACTTGCATCTATAGATGGCACAAGTCTGGAGGAATTGTGCAACAGTCCTTTGGGTATCTCCCTTGTGATTCTCTTGGTATAAGGTACACTATCCTTGTATGGTTATTGTGCTGCTACTGCAATAACTTTGTGGATAGGGTTTATCTGTTGGTTTTGGAGTAGTCTTGCCAAAATTATTCTAAGTAAAGGTTAGTGTGCTCGAGGGTGGAATATGTGAATGCCTATGGTTGGGTGACAATGATGTGACATGTCTATGGTTAAACAAAAATACCAAAATTTTAACATGGTTTCATAACTAGTTTCCTTCATAACAATCTAACCACTGGAAGGAAGATCCTCAGTTTCCCCCATTGTCAAGCTCGTTGAGCACTTACTGAACCCACTATGAAGATTGCCTAAGGAGAGCGCATATTTTCCCCAGATCAGATCTGCAAATTTCTGAAGTTGAGAAATTAAGATTTCCTCATAAAACCCTAGGTCTGCAATACCAGTTGCAGTTGCAATGCCAGTTCCTTCATGCGAGTTCCTACGTGCCAATTCCTTCGTGCCAATTCCTTCATGCCAATTTCTTCGTGCCGGTTACTTGACAACAGTTGCAATGCCAATACTAGTTGAAGTGAAATTTTATGTGAAGTTTTGGGACTAACTTTTAGTTGTCCTAGTGAGCCCTACCCTATCACATATCCAACTATTTTCAAATTGCAAGTTGGAGTATTTTGAAGTTTTTGGTTTTGTCATTGCTTGCTTCTACTGCCAGATGGTGTCATTGCCTATTGTTGTTTGTCGTTCCTGCCAGAGGCATGTACTTGTATATGTTTAAACTGTATCACTATTTTGAGAGTGATTGCAGGAGAATGAATCTCGATTGATTGTTTTGATATGCCTCTAGATGTTATGGAATTATTGTGATCTTATGAACATCTAGTTGTATTTTGATCTATTGAAGCTATGATTATCATACTAACCTTTGGTCAAAGTTAAATTTATAAGCTGACTCTAGTCAAGATATTAGATTGATTAAGGTTGATATTTTCGAGTTTACTTGCATTATATTCCCTAAATCAGGTTTCTGTCAAGAAATCATATTATCTTAGTATAGGGGACATGTTGGAGAGAATACTTGTCATCTTGAGTAAAGGAGACTCGAACAAAAAAAGCAACAACACTCATTCTTGAAGTTAAGACTCTAGGTTCCAGGTTTGATTGATTAAATCGATAAGTTTCCAATTTGCACATAACAAGTTTGATAATTGCCACATTACAAGTAAACATTATAATTGTGACAACAATCCTTGAAAGGTTCTATTACTACTAGATACAATGAATACTTGGTAGCATGTGAGTATTATTAATATAAATGCTTATTGTACTTGCTTGCAAGATGAACTAACATCTCCTCTAGGAGATACTTCTTGTTTTTCTTCCAGGAAGGTCACCTTGGTAATGATATGTTGATTACCATGAAATTGTCTTTTATTCTTGCTAAAATATATATGTTCTTATGAAAATGCTATTATATTGGAAAATTCTTTTGCTCTTATTGCTCTTGTCTCGGGTAGGTTATCTTGTAAATTCCATGGAGGTTACCATGTAAATATTGTTGTTCTTGTTTTCTTGTTCCGAGCAAGTTACCATAGAGGAATGATTGGTCACAACACTAGAAGAGTGTTGTCCCTATTTCTCAATATTGTATTTCTTATTTTGGCTCTTGTTCCGGGAAGGTCACAAGTGATAGCTCTAAAGGAGTTGTTGTGACGATTGTTCTCATTATTATTTTTCTTATTATTATAAGAGTATTATTCTTGTCTATTGTTTTCCCTTGTTGTCGATCTTGTTCTGGGAAGGTCATAGGTGATAAATTTGAGGGAAGCTATAGTGACAGTTGTAGGAGGAAACATATTAGATGGTATCTAGTTTGAGACATGGAGCAGACTACCTAGATAAGAAGTTGTATACTCGACCACATACATCCATGTACTGAAGAAAAAGAGGATGAAGAAGAGTACTTTTGCGAGATACATAGTATCTCATATGGATATTGATTATAAGGAGAAGAAGACTCCAAAGATGATCGAACAAATCCCTCTAGTGTAGTTGATCACACTTCAGATCATCGGGAAGAGTTAGTAGAGCCAGAAGAGCCTACCCATAATCGTTGCAATAACTAAGAAGAGACCAACATGGTCCTATGACACCTTGCAAGATGCAAAGGTATATAACATTGATGATTCATATCACAAGGAGAATATGGCTCCACCAGTGGTGAGGCAGAAGAGCCCACCAAGTACCAACTCAAAAGGAGCTAGAGTTTAGAGGGATTCATCCCTCATGATCTAGTAGGGAGGAGCAACCTCCCCAGGACCATTCATAGGATAATTTAGAGGAAAACATCACATACTGAGGGAGCAGATGACTCTGAAGATTATATAGACTCAAAGGGAGTCAAGATTCAGAGGGAGCATGGAGACTTAGAGTGAGTTTGATCTCGGGAAGAGTCAATGGCTTAGAGACTTTCATTCTGAAAATATTCCTCCTTAGATTCAGATGGGAGAGAGAGACATCTTCTAGGACTGACATACATGTTCCATGAGTTGAGGAGGATAGATCGTAGCTTCAGAGACTTCTAGGATATGTGAGATCTCCTGGGAGGATTCCCTTTCTTCAGTAGACTTTGCTACAGTGACAGAGGAGGAAGCCGATTAGAAGGAATGGGATATGGATATTTTCCTTGGTTTCTATACCAGAAGGGAAGTCAGTGGTGACTTCCAAGTTGATCTACAAGATCAAGCATGTTGCAGATAACAACATAGAGATGTACAAATCCTAATTTGTGTCCAAAGGATTCTCCCAGCAAGAGGGAGAATATTATGACGAGACACTTGCTCTAGTGGTCAGAAGAAGTGTACATAGAGAAGCCACAAGATACATGAGAAAGAGTCTCATGTCTTCATATTGAAGAAATATTTGTACACGCCTAAGTAAGCACCCAAGGCATGATATTCCAGATCAAACAATTTCTTGACGAGCTTGGGATTTACCAAGAGTAAAGCAGATTCAAACCTTTACTACAAGTTTGTGGATGGTGGAATAATGATATTACTATTATATGTGGATGACCCGTTTCTAACAGAGAACGAGAATCTAATCATTGAGTGCAAGAGGAAGCTTGCTGCAGAATTCAAGATGATAGACCTGGGTATGATGGATTATTTATTGGGTCTAGAAGTGTGGCAGATACATGATGACATTTTCCTGTGCCAAGGAAAATATGCTTTAGATATTCTAAAGAAAATCAGAATGATGAATTGTAAAATCCATGTCTACATCAATGGTGAAAAATCTGAAGTTATTGAGTGATACATCTTCAGAGACAATGGATGCCACCATGTGTAGACAAATGATTGGTTCATTGATGTACTTAACGAACACGAGACCCATATATGTTTTGCGGTCAACACATTGATTCAGTACATGGTTGAGTCGAGAGGTGTTCACTTGATTACAACAAAACATGTGATGAGGTCCCTTAAGGGTACACTTGATTATGGACTCAGATATGCTTCAAATCGTGAGATAATCCTGTAAGGCTTTACTGATTTAGATTGGGCCGGTAGTGTTGCAGACTGGAAGAGTACATATGGATGTTGCTTCAGTTTGGGATCATCTATGATCTCATGGTTCAACAGGAAGCAAACGAGTATGGAACTCAATATGACTGAGGTAGAGTACATATCAACATGTTCAACTAGAAACGAAGTAGTGTGGTTTCAGAGGCTGCTTATAGGATTGTTTGATCTCAAGTTAGAGGCGACTTGTATCTGGTGTGACAACTAGAGTTGTGTGGAGTTGATAGAGAACCCAATTTTTTAAAGTATATTGAGATCATGTACCTTTATATTAGATATATGGTGCAAAAGGGAGAAATGAAGCTCCATTATGTCGCTACAGATGAGAAGATAGCAGATGTGTTGACCAATCCTATGTCAAGGGTGAATTTTGAGTACTTAAGAGACAAGATTGGAGTGGTCCAAGAGGACTTCCCTAGATAGCGGGAAGTGTTGTGTTTCCCAGATAACATTAAGTGTTCCCCATGCAACGGGAAGTGTTGTGCTCCCTAAGTAGCAGGAAGTGTTGTGAAAGTGTGATGGATTGTAGATGCGAATCTAGGGGATAACAAGTGGTTCATGATAAAACACTAACTGGGGCACCGTTTAGGGTGATGTGTATGAATACTCCAGTGAAATAGTCTGGTACATCGAGTTACTGCTTCTCCAGTGAAAAAGCCCGGTACATAGAGGGATACTCCAGTGAAATAGTCTGGTACGTCATGTTACTGCTACTCTAGTGAAAAAGTATGGTACACAGAGGGCTAGTCCTGTGAAAAAATATACTACGTCAAGTTACCGCTACTCCAGTGAAAAATTATGGTACAAAGAGGGCTACTCCAGTGAAAAAGTATGGTACGCCAAGTTACTACTACTCTAGTGAAAAATTATGGTACGTAGATTGTTGCTCCAGTGAATTAGCATGGTATGCACGTTACTAACTATGACACCAATCAACATGACCTCACACAAGGTCAATAGATGCCATGCCTTTGGGGCTGGTTAGTTACCCATCTTTTCAAGCTGGTGGGCCAATTTATGTTGTTGGAGGTGTTTCCTAGCCTTGGGCTAGATGGGTAGTGTGTGCGCACTACATCACCTAATCCTTGTGATTAGATGCCTGGTCACCGTGGACTGGTTGCTTGGTGTGCCAATCAGAGGTTACTATTTGTTTATGAACTAGATGTCATATTCTGAATAAGATGACGAGTTTCTAGTTCTTTATGAACTAGATGCCAGAGTCTGTGTGAGCTGGCGAGTTACTAGTTCTTTATGAACTAGATGCTAATTTTTTTGTGCACCAGTGAGTTGTAGTTGCCCTGACTCCACTTGGATTGAGTAGTATCACAGTTCTGTGTAAATTGGCTCAACTGCATATTCTAGAGCATGTGTGGCTATGCTAGTGATACTTGTGACATGATCTATTTGATCATGAGATATCCTGTATGGCTATGATACTTATTACATGATCTGTTTGATCATGAGATAGCATGTGTGGCTATGCTACTTGTTACATGATCTGTTTGATCACGAGATATCCTGTGTGGCTATGCTACTTGTTACATGAACTGTTTGATCATGAGATGGCCGTGTGGCCATGCTACTTGAGACACGATCTGTTTGATCATGAAATATCTTATGTGGCTATGGTGATGCTACATGTAGACTGTTCTAAGAGACTATGTGAGCCTTTCCCATGACATGTGAGATGGATGGATGAGTTTGATACCACTACATGAATAACATCTTAGTTAATACCTCCCTAGCTAAGAGAGAGTGTTGATGTTTTGGTAGTTGTAGGAGGTATTAACCTACATGTGTAACCTTTGAATTAGAATATAATATTATGGAAGCAAGTGAACCATTAAACAAATGTTAGAAAACCATAGGAGAGAAGTTTGTCTCAAGAGAATTAATAATAAAGTAATAAACACATCCATAAGGAGAAGTTGGTCCCAGTCAACTGCAGAGTTTAGTATAAATTGGAAGCTTCCTAGTTCATTTGGATACTCTCACTCAACAAGTGCACAAGTCTAAGGAGGAATTGCAGTGGAAACTAGGGCACAAATTTGGAGAGTAGCAGTTGTAGCTGGAGAGGGAGCAAGTCTAGAGGAATAGTGCAACAATCCTTTTGGTATCTCTCTTGTGATTCTCTTTGTATAAGGTACATTATCCTTGTATGGTTATTTTTCTATTGCTGCAACAACTTTGTGCCTAGGGTTTATCTGGTAGTTCTGGAGTAGGCTTGCCATAATTATTCTAAGTAAAGGTTAGTGTTCTCGAGGGTGGAATATGTGAATTCCTATGGCTGGGTGAAAATTATGTGACATTGTCAATGGTTAAACGAGCATACCTAAATTTTAACAGGATGGTTATAAATTCTTTTGACCAGGTCAACGCTCCCCCAATACTGAGCACAAAGAGTTGAACAAGGGGATCAATGCTCCCTTATAATGGACCAGGGAACATTGGTAGGAGATCAACGCTCCATATACATGGGCAGGGGGCTCAAATGATGTGTTTCTTCCTCCAAAATGACTTAAGGATTATGACAAGTGTTTTTCAATGGTGTCAATGGTGGCTACACTTAGAAAAATGCATGTGACACTTAGTAAGGTGCATACGAAACTTGAAAAAGTGCATGCAACACTTAATAAGGTGCATACAACACTTTACAAAATTTGTGACACTTAGGTGTAAATAAATGCGACATTTAAGTGTGATATTTTGGTGTGTAACAATACACATCCCCATGAGAACGTATGAAGGGATCATATATGTTATGTGGTGATATTTGCTTCCTCGTTTTTAAAAAAACCTAAAAAGCTTCATTCTCCCAAGTAAAATCACCCACTCAAAAAGAGCCCAAGATAGTGAAAAATTAAGGTTTACAGGAGAGCCCCTTGAATTTATGAATGGATAAAACCAACCTACAATAAAGTAAACCATACAAAATTAGAGATAAAACCCTACATACATAGATACAAATAAAAAGGGGAGTTAGGAAAATTGTTATATTCATAGGTATGCAACACAAGGTCTCTAGTTGTGAATCTCATTTTCGATACAAAGGATTTATATGATCTCAACAAGGGGAGAAGGTACATCTGCACTATCAATTTATGCTTTCAAAAGATATTTTTATCATTGTTGTTTGTGCATTTATTTGTTTCTCAACAAGCCATTACCTAATAGGTATAACACCCCCACAATACCTATAAATTCTCCTTTCCCTATGCACCAAACCACACCCCCACCACCAATACCTATAAACCTCCTTCAATTAAAAAATACCTCTCTCCCCTTAATATGAAACAATATATTGACTTTATTTTTCTCAATTTTAAAACCCCATTTATGAATGAATGTGATAGGATATTGATCAACAAGTGAAGCCACTATGGTGTTGGCAATTTCAGTTAACATAAAGCAAATCAACGTATACTTGTCATTGATGGCAAGTACAGTTGTGGTTGCTGATGGCAAGTACAGTTGTCGTTGCAGTGCTGACAATAGCAATGAATAGCCGCGCAAAAATAATCGGGAGGAAAAGAGTCAGTGACCGTAGGATCCCATTCAAATTTCCCGAAAGAACGAGGGCCGTCGGATCTGTAGAGAGATAAGCTATCAGAGAATCGGGGACCGAAACTTTGAAATGTCCAGTTCACTCGACAACGAAAACCCCGAAATTGCGATATGTGATTTCGCGATTTGATCGCAACCGTTAAATCAAGCAAGGATCTGGACCATTCATTTGTATGGACACGTGGCAGCCAGGAGGCTTCATCGGAGATTCGGGGATCGGGATTTCAATATACAAAGTTCACTCGACAACGAAAACCCCGAAATCGCGATTTGATCGCAGCCGTTAAACC
>ML777149.1:849715-902510 GCA_009831015.1 Picea engelmannii
TAGCGGGAAGTTGGTGCTTCCATCCAGTTGGTGCTGGAACTTTCAGGAAGTTGGTGCTTCCATCCAGTTGGTGCTGGAGTACTCAGGGAGTTGGTGCTTCCTTCTAGTGGGTGCTAGAGAAACCAGAGAGTTGGAGCTCTCAACCAAGTTGCAGCTTGTAAAACAGAGGTAGCAGCCTCACATTGAGTTGGTGCTCAATTGTAAATGATGTACAGAACAGAAAAAGACTGCCTATCATTTCGAAGAAGAAGAGGTTTTCTCCCTTTATGGGTTTCCTCGTGAAAATCTGTCTNNNTGTGTGTATCTTATGTGTGACTGATGATCTTTACTCTTACTGTTCATATGCTATATGATTGGTTGATGACACATGAAGAAATCTTAATAATTGTTTAAAAGGCATAAAATTGTTTAAGCTTATAAACAACTGATTCACCCCCCCCTCTCAGTTGTTCTAGTATTTCCAACATATGGATCCTTAGTTTGCAATGATTATGATTTTATGTTTGTGTTGGCATTTTCATGGAATAAATGGAAATAATAAAGGAACATATGTTCTACTGACATTGATGTCTTTGACAATTTCTCTTCATATATTGCACAAGTTTTAATTACATTGGAGGTGTTCTTTTAAGGGGCGGTCTCTCAACTAGGCTTCTTCATCTATCCACCTCCAATGCAAGCATGCCATTTGTACCTATATCATTTTGTACATATCTCCAATTGTTTAAACCACTGATTTGTAACTTTTGATTCTTGGTACTTTTTCCAACTCATTGTGTTTATCATAATATCATTTGGAAGGAATATCACCTTCCTCCATCCTCTTTGACTGGAATTGTATATTTCCACATACTTTGCTCCTCTTCCCCCATGGACCCACCCCAATGCCACCACTTCGTAAGATCCTGAATCGTGAAATCTATTATTATTGTCATCATCTTCCTCCACCACGATGCATCTCTCGATGAGGGTGGTTATCCTTGCACACATTCACTATAATGTGTCCACCATTTCGAGAGTCTGGGATAATGATAGGGAAATATTCTAGCAAAAGGTCCATTTCTAAGCCCCTGCAAAATACATCTCCATACATTTCCTGTCATGATAAACGTGGGGAATCCATTATGAAAGAGATAGAGAAGCACAATTTCTAGGAGTGTGTGTAGAAGTAGAAAGTGATACAAGTTTTAAAAACTAGTGAACTGAACCATTGGAAGTGTTGGAATGGCAGTGGAGGATTAGATGAACATGTGTTTTGTTTTATAAAACAAGTGGCTTCCAAATCCTCAAAACAATATACAATTGAAAAAAAATGCTTCAATTAGAGTCTGCAAAGTGACAATATCACTAATTTAAAATCAATGATTTTAGGGTTTTTTATGTTATAGTGGCAACTTTATTCTGGGTGTTGCAGAGAAAATATTTTTTTATAGTTTCCCCTGATTAAATCTAGACTAGATCTAGGTGAAAGAGAACTTCATAAAATTCAATTTGACATGTTATATGATATATTTCTAATATGTATTCAAGAAATTGTGGCCATTTCAAATTGTTGCCTCAAATCCCTAACTGCACAAAGGAGCTCCATTGAAATGTAAGTTATTTCTTCAAAACTCTAGTTTAGTTGTGTTTTTTTTCAAGAAAAATGTATTTTACAGAAAAAAAAATTAATGTTCCTAGTGTTGAAGATTATATAAATTAGATGAAGTAACAATTTCCACTTGTTGGAGATTATAATTAGGCTATAATATAAAGTATGATGTTTCCATATGGTGAATGTTTCTTGACTCTAATGAGAAGTTTTACTTTTATAATTAGAATTTGAATTTGATGGGTGGTCTCATGCCACAAAGAATCATGGAAATAGTTGTAAGGGTCTATATTCATATGACAACTTCCTATTACACGTTCATGGATGTCTTCAACAAGAGAAGTTCATTATCTTTATAAATCTAAGTTACAAGAATAATTTCATCCATGTTGACTTGGCTAAAATATTGCAGGTCCCCACAAAACATATCCAAAGGACATAGGTTGAGGGTGAGAATGTTCAAATTTTTAAACATTTGAAGATTATGATGTATAAATATGTTTTCATTCAAATTTTCATGTTATTGATATGGATGTTGTGGATATTATTTTTTGATATTCTTAGATGGAATCAATGGGTATGGTCAATATTAATGTGCAAACAAACATTTATGGAGCTTTGGTATATGAAAAAGAAAATAACATTTTAGGATATTTCTCTTAGTCATCCGCAAGGTCCAAGGTGACACATGAAGCAATCATTGTAGGGAAACTAATTACAATACTAAGAACACGTTAGGTGAAGAATCTAAGGTTGAATTGGTAGAAGAGTTCGTAGAAGCACCTAAAGGAGAGTCCCGAGAAGGGCATAGTAAAAAGGTAGAGGAATCTATAGTGTTTCATTCCTCGAAGGAACCACAAAGTGAAGAGTTAAAGAAAGAAAAACCATTAGTTAAAAATTTTTCATATCACCACCCACACCACCCTAAGAAACAACAATAATCAAGGTAAGGTCATGAGGATCAACATGACCCCTATTATGGACCTACATGGAACAAAAAATACACCCAATATAGAGGTACATGGAGGAAAACAAGCAACATGTAGAGATATCAAAGTAGCATAACAACAACAAGAAACCAAAGGGGCAACCATAATCAATATCAAGATGGAAAGGCAGTAGTTGGACCCCTATTCACATTTCACTAGGATGGATTTGTGCTTGGTACTATTGAATACATTGTTTAACAAATCATATTATATGGCATCCACTCATGTTTCAAGGATGAAACACGTGAAGGGGGGTGGAATGTAATGTACCTAGGGAGGCACCTAGTGAGGATAATTAATGTAATATTAGGTGCTTATGGATGTGCCTAAGGGGATAACTAATGTAATGTGGTCATAATCATGGAATAAGAACCACTAAGTGGTTGGTGGGTAATAAATAGATTCACTGAATTGTGGGGGAGTAATAAATTTAATAATGAGGGGTAGTTGGAATAAACCTTAAAGTTGATACAACACTATATTTTGTGCCTATAATTCAATTTTCCAATTTTGGTTAAGTTGTAATTATCACGATAACTTTATAATATTTTGGTGATTTGTTTTGACTTTTTTAGGCCATTCATTACTTCCTTATTATATAAATAGTCTATTTCATGTTTAACAATTTTTGAAAATAATTTTGGCTTGTATTTTGTCTTATTTCTAACCAATCATGCTCATTTAGAACGATAAGACCTTTTATGAGTCCATTCATGAAATTAACCCTATGGAAAGATAAAGAACATAACACAGAATCCTAGAAATTTTTAATATCATGATTTGGGATAATATTTAGATGAACATAACACATAATCCTAGAAATTTTTAATATCATGATTTGGGATAGTATTTAGATTATGTCTTGTAATTTTATAAAGGTAATGTGCATTTATCTAGTGATATCGAAAATATTGCAAATAATTGTAAAATGGGATTTTGGCAGACCTATATCTTACATTTCAAGATAAATTGAGGAAATATTTATATGTGGAGTGTTTACCATGTGAAATAATACAATCTGGTACACTTATATGTTCACACACATGCATTTTTCTACGGCCAATGTGCATTCTACTAAACTATGTTATCTTATTTGTATTCTATGGAAAAAGAGCAGTTTTGATGTATTTTATAAAAGTAAAGTTTTAAAAGTTCTAGACTAGAAATATAACATTGTAGGAAGGTTAGTAAGATCACGAGAAACAATTATAAGTTTCAAATAAAAAAATCAACGGTTTGACTTGTGTGTGAATTTTGGTGAAGATCAGTTAACTTGCCCTATAAATAGTGCAAAATCAAGGAAAGGGACATTTTGGTAGGTTCAATACTTGCAGATGGTGATAGAAATGAAAAATATGGAAATGATGAATTGATGGGAAGGTGAAATGATCCATATCATAATCAATGGATTTCACAAATCATGAACTTGAACATTTAATGCATTCATTTCCCCAATCCACCTAAAATTGATTCGACACTTTATTTTATGCATAGAACTGAAATTTTCCAAATTTGGTTAAGTTGTAATTATCATAATGACTTTATATGACTATAATGATGCATTTTGATGATTTTTTTAGGGATATTCATTGTTTCCTTGTTATAAAAATGATGTATTTCATGTTTAGTTTTTTTTTTAAATATCTTTTTCATCCCATTTATCAACAATCATGTTCATTTAGAACACAAAGACCTTTTATGGATCCATTCATGAAATATGAACCTACAGAGAGGTAAAGGAGATAATGAAGATTCATATAAATTTTTTTATATCACAATTTGGGTTCATAATCAGATTAGAGCATGCATTTTTATAAAGGCAATGTTCGTTTCTCTAACATTGTCAATGTGAAGGCCCCTAATACCCTAACACTCATTTATTATGAGTTTATTAGTTATTATTAGGTCGGATTAGTGGTAGGCATCATGCTCACTTTATCTCCTGATGACCCATCAGATCTATGACTCCACACTATGAAGCCTTAAAGAAGTAAAGGATACACTATAAGCCTCTAAAAGGAGACTTCAAACCCTTCTGTAACTCCATATTTTAAATACTTCCCTATAACAATTATTATAAACATTGAAGGATTCGGTTTTCTAGTTCACAGGTTCACTGGTTTTGTTTTCTATGCAGCTATACCACGATTCCACTTTTCTCTATACTTAGCCTTAGCCTTCACCTCGTAGACAAAGAATATAGCCGTATTACACACAAGGTATTCAACACATAATATTAAGTTCTAAGACTTAAACCATTCCACAAATATACATAGTCAGATTCCAAACAACTCAAAACTATACCTCATAACCATTACGGGTCCACTCCAAGCTATGGCCCACCAAACTCCTTTACAACCTCCAAAATGTTACCAATCATTCGAGTGATCAGATTTCAAAATAAACCAAAAGCAGATTTTATTTAGAATTTCGGTCACACTCCACCGTATTAACCTCCTTTCTTCTTCTCACCCTGATATGGATATTCAACATAGATTTAAACCCTTGCTATGATCGACGGTTACCATTTAAATCTTTGTCAACCCTTTGTTCTTCGACTCTGTTAGGGTTGGATCCATCCAATCGACGACTATTATACATTTTTTATTTGATCCAACAATACCTGTAGCTTACTTATCTGCATTCACGATTTTAAAATTAGAATACAATGAATCTCAACTTCTGCCCTGGATCTAACTGTTCCATGTTAACGGGTTTCAGATTTTATGTAATGGATCTTGTTAATTAACCAGTTATAACCTTACTGCAACACATTTTACGTAGAGATATATAAAACCGCAGAGATATATCAATCACACATAACCCGAGACCTATTATAACAGTTTCCACAAAGGTTAAACACACAAAATAACCATCACATCCTCAATGACAATATTTAACTGTCATGAACATAGATTCCTTCAGATTAAGCTCGAAACAAAACTTTTCACACTATATTAATTCAGTATAAATGAACTGTACATAGACAAATACACCTAATCATTTCACTGTTAACTTCTACTTCGTCCTTAGGCCTGATTTACATTCAAATGGCCATTGACTCGACTAAAGACTCCTCTCTCTCTAACCTATCTTGTCTAACCTCTAACCTCTAATTCCCACAAGACTATAATAAATATACAAAAGAATATTGAACTGTAAACTGTTCAGGTCCATCAATAACTCAATCAATCTTCTAAGGATCCTCTCAAATCCCCAAATCTCTCCAAACATCACTAAGATCTCTCACTAAACATAATCTTAGGATTCTACAAATATTCAATAGATCTACTCACTCTAAAATCTCTCAACAAACCAACTCTCACTCACTCATGTTCTCATACATTTGAGAACAATTACAAATAAAATCATCACCAACTCCTTATCCTATGTATCTTACTCCTTACTCATCAAAACATATAAAATTAAAAATAAATCAAGACTTTGGGAACCATCTCCCTTGAAAACACAAGATCTCCTAGTCTAGGAAATTGTACAATAATTTGGAGGCAGGATTTTCTTGCATTAGACTCCCCAGGTAAGAAAATGTTCATGATCTCCTGATCTTGAATTCATCACTTAGCTCCTTCTGGATCCCATATTTTGTGATGAAGTTCTCCACTTTCTTCATTGTTATTTTGTTGTCTTGTTGCTACTGACTGCAACTCTCCTGGCTTCCATTTCTTATGTTGTAGTACCCTAATGGCTTTGCTTTGACAATCTTCCCTTATTACTTGTCTTTTGTTTCTTCTTGTCTCCTCACTTGCCTTGCTGATGTAGATCTTCCTTTCCTCTGCATGTCTTCTCTAATACATATTCACCATCAATATCCTCATTCCTTCAATTACATTGTCCAGTCTATCATTTGGCTGGTACATCTCTTTACTCTGCAATATATTGTCCTTTTGTTGCTTGTTGTTGTTGTTGTTGTTGTCTACCGACTATTGCAATCCTTCATTCTGCATATCTTCATAAATTTTATCTGAATTTCACTTGTGCTACTGCTGATGTCCATTATCTGATACACAATATGACTCTTGTTTCCATCTTCTTGCTGAATATTGCAATTGTCCATTAGTTGTTGTACCTTTCCTTTACTTATATCTTTGAGACTTTTACTCAAAATACCTCTTATGTCAAAGTAATTTGGCACTGTCATATGCTCTTGAAACTCTCCAACATTCCTACAGTCTTCATCAATCACATCATTTGCAAGCCATTTTTCAAAAAATACCATCTCATCTTCAAGATTCATGATTGAATGTTGAAGGTGAGTTTTACATTTATCTTTACATTCTACATCTCTATGTTCACCATCCTCATCCCTACCTACATTCTTTGAATGGAATTGAACATTAAAACTTCTATCATGATTAAACATGTGTGGACATTCTTCATCTATGGCTGCATTTTCTTTCTTTATGGAATCCTGATTACTCATCAAATTCTCTAAAACTTTTAATTCATCTTCAAAGTGAGCACAATATCAAAGTACTGCCCTCTTTCTTATTTTATGACAAAATTTTGTATCTGTCTGCCTTCTCTTCCTTCAATACTTAAAATAACATACCAATGATTACTTTTAAAACCATGAGACTCTATAGTCTTTGCTGATGCTTCTAACACCCTTCCTCTTTGTTCAAATGCAACATTAATTCTCTGGTTTTCTTCTCCTCCTGACTCAGATTTCTTTAACAATTTCTCCAGCAACTCTGCAACAAAACAATCCTCTTGTTCAATATCTCTTTGGCCATACTCATGAGCCAAATCTACCTTATTTTCTGCAGCAATAAAATCCTTTGAATGTCTTCCAACAGTTTATTTGTTTGGTAGTGTGTGGTATTCCTCTTGGCTGTCCTTTGGAGACAATATTACCTCATTTTCTACAATAATAAATTCTTTTATAAAATGTCGTGGTGTCTGGTATTTTATTTCCATTTCTTCAGCTTGATCACTGCTCTGCATTGCAGCTATCAGGAGACTCGCATCAATGGACATAAAAATCAAAATCGCTTTACAAAACCCCAAGCGCCAAACCCTACTTCAAAGCCCTGAAACCTGCCAAGAACAACAACAGTATTTATGTCCACGATGTCCCTCCAGTTTTAGTTTTTGTGAAGAAACAGAAACGCAGACTTTAGATTTTAGTTGATGCCAAATGGCCGACGCTGGCTTTGTTTGTTGCATCAAGATGATTATTTATCGACAATTGAAAGGCCGACGCTGGCTTTGTTTGTTGCATCAAGATGATTATTTATCGACAATTGAAAGAGGAAGATAGACGGTCTTAATTTCTCTCAAGATCCGCTTGGAAAGCATGCATAATGATGAATCAATGTTCTTCTTGTGCAAAGCGGCCAAGGACGATCCTCCAGTTCTTCCTAATTAAGAGAAAGCCTGGTCAGACTAAAAGGAAGGAAATAATCACAAGAAACTGCATAATTGCCTCCACGCAGGATCGAACTGCGGACCTTCAGTTTACAAGACTGACGCTCTACCACTGAGCTATAAAGGCAACTTTGTGACATTTGAAATACCATGTTATAACTGTCTCAGTTTGTAATACCTGTCCTTTGCTTTAATTGCAAGTTTAGCTATTTGGATAATAACTGTACCATGTTTCACTAGTAATAGGAGTAAGATTAAAATTGCAAGAATGCTATTTTCGCCCGCCCATGTTTTTTTTCTTTCTTGCAACTTCAATTTCACGTTGGTATCTGTTTTTCCCAGATTGTCATTTTTCAACACTTCTACACTTAGTGAGCCTGTAAATGCCATATCTCTTTGTCCTAAACTGGTCATGTAAGTACACCTCTAATGCAAAAGACTCTGGCCTACCATATGCTGGTTCGAATTGATAGAAACACATGCTATTAAAAGCAAGCAAAATACTGAAGTAACAGATATGGATGAGATCTGAGATGCACATACATGCCATAAAAAACTTTTTCAAGGTTCTTTCAGGCGCAAAATCTCGTATGACAACAAGATTGATTTCAAATCTGAGCGTACAAGTAATAGCGGGATGACCTCCATATAATCCTTAGTCTTTATTGGAAGATATTCGACACCCATGACATGTTGTTTCATCATTCTCTTCATAATAACTTTATGAATCACTCAAATCCTTAGTCATTATTGGAAGATATTCCACACCCATGACATGTTGTTTCATCATTCTCTTCATAATAACTTTATGAATAACTCAATGGGTCAAGACAATCCTTAGTCTTTATTGAAGATATTCCACACTTATGAGATGTTGTTTCATCATTCTTTTCATAATAACTTTATGAAACACTCAATGGGTGAAGACAACAAAGAGTCAAATTAGGATAAATTAGGATGAGTCATTAATCCACCCAATATTATTATGATGTTTTTTTTTTTTAAGTTAGAATTTGTATAAGAGCTTGTTAAGCAGTGAGAGTTACATTTGTCATACTGTCTTAGGTGGCTATGACAACTTTGCTCTGGTGGTAAACCAAAGCTGCCACGCGGCTATTAAAGCTCACAGTAACTATGCAAGACTTAAAAAACTAAAGTAAACTTGAAATGTACAAAACTAGTTCTAAAATGCCACGCAAGGCGATAATAGTTCTTGCTAGACTATCCATACCAAGACACAAAACTGATACAAGCTAAATCTGCAAAATCCTAGAACTGAGATGCCACACAGGGCATAGAACTTGTAAAACAAACTATCTGGATGCATGAACCCAATGGAAACCTGAGCGAGAAGAGGCTATCCTGAGCTAGGGTTGAGCCGCTACTCGTGCCTTTGGTCTTGCACAGTTTTTCTGCTTGGCGCCCCTGTGTTCAAAATAGCTTGCTTGAGATCCTGTAGCAGAGTAGTCATGTGTTCCTCACAACGTGTCCTTTCTGCTTTTCTGTGGTGCATTGCAGTAATGATGCCCATTACATCCTCCATCGCTCGCTTGATGGCACCCAAAGATTCTGTGATAACTTAATTCCCAACGCAACGGGTGCAAATAGGAGGTGGTGGAGGTGGTGGAGGTAAATCAGAGGAGGAGGTGGGGGAGTCGAGAGAGGGGAGGGGAGGGGACGAAGAAGTGAAAGGGACATATAGAGCTGAGGGAGGAGGAGGGGGAGGCAGAGGCTGCCGGTGGGTGGGGGGTGACAGATTGAGTTTTGGCGCGAAGCCCAGAGAGTTGCCCTGGTTGTTGAACCATTCGACTTGACAGGCATAGGGAGAAGAAAAAGGAGGCAAAACTGGAGAAGTGGCCCAGTCGGGAGAGTGGTATGAGGAGATGACATGAGGAGAAACTAGGGGAGGCTTCGGGGTGGAGGCACGCACAAGGTCTGGAAGCAAGCTTGGAAGAGCATGCTTGCCTCAACCTCACGCACCTCTTCCTCTTGCAGTGTACCAAACTACCCCCCGTTTCGATTTTCCTCGAATTCACGACATGAGGAAGATCACCTAAGACCCAAGAAGGAAAGTTGGAGCAATGTTATGCAAGGGGTTGGAAGTGAACCAGAGCCAAGAGCCACCGCTGATCGAAGAAGGAGAGTAGGGCTCCGAGGGCCGAGAGCGCCAAGAAAAATCAATCCAGAGACAATAAACTAAACCCTTTGCCGGAGGAGGCCTGGACTCGGGAGGCCAAGGGCTCGAATGAGCCATGGCGTTTCCCATTCCTGGCCTAAAACCGCTAAACTCGGCAGGACGATGGGACTAGGCCTTCGGCCAACCCATAGCCATAAATTCTTCCATGAACTGGAGCGCCATGCCATTAAACTAGTTCGAGTTCAAATGAACGGAGAGTTGCCGAGGTTGATGAATTAAAGGCATGTAGTAATGGTGGAGGTGGGTGCGGGTTGCGTTTGCTCGAGGTGGCGAGAGACGTGGCAAAGTGTCTGCTCGTTTGGCCAACCATCTGTCATCTCCGATGTCACCCCATCTGAGGATTATTATGATTATTATTAATAATAATTATATTTTTCATATTATTAATCTATTATTATGATTAATTATAACAAATTAAATTAATTAATAAATCATTAAATTATTATTATTTAAATAAAATATTTTTAATTAATTAAAAACAATATTTTAATAAATTATGTTAAAGATCATTTAATTTAATATTATTCAATATTTTATAACAAATTAAATTAATTAATAAATCATTAAATTATTATTATTTAAATAAAATATTTTTAATTAATTAAAAACAATATTTTAATAAATTATGTTAAAAATCATTTAATTTAATATTATTCAATATTTTAATAAAAATAATCAAGCAAGAAGTCTTATACATATACACCAATTTAATGTGTAGCTTGAAAATAATTTTATTATTAAAGTAGACATATACAAGTATCTTATAAAAAATCAATAAAAAAGACTTTATGTTTATAGTAATAAATTTAATGTGTAATTTGACCTAACTTTAAAATTAAATTATTATTATTAATTTAATCCGATAATATTTTTATTAATTAATGAATATTATTAAAATAGACATGTAAAAATATATTATACAAATCTAATAAAAAATAATTCATATTTATACTAATATTTATAATAATAAGGTAACATAGTATGATGAATCAACTCATAATTATCACATATACAATGTCTTGTTTTGAGGACCATTTTGAATCAATCAATTTGAACTAGTTGGAAGAATAACATTAGAATTGTGTGTAGATATTATAACAATTTCCTGAAATGTATTTTTTTACTAGAGACACCCCAATAACACCAATATGATGCCCCATATTCATTAAGCCAATGCTAACGCTCATGACCCACGTGTGTTGACACACTAACAACACCTGTGATGCAAAGATCAACACCATACGATTCTTAAAAAATATAAAAAATAATAAAATGTTTTTCAATTTTTTACGTCATAATCATGATGCCGTATACAACACAAGCGAGTAAAATAACTTAAATAGAATTATGATAACTATAACAACACCATAACTACATATTCTAATAGTGTTTTGCTATAACCCATATAATTATGATAATTATAACAACATAAATAACAACACCATAACTGTATATTGTAATAGTATTTTGATATAACCCATGGTTATTTTTTTTTATGATAGATTTTAATGTTTACATGACTAATTACATAGTTTGTGGTGATTATGACTTCATGGTTGTGTTAGCATTTTCTGTTAGAATTAATGCTTACATTAAAGATTGGTTTGGATTTGTTAGATCTAGTTAGTTGTGAGAGATCTTTTCCAACTATGAAATCTTATTTATGTGTGTGTAGTTGGGATATTTCCTCATGGGTTTGTTATGTTGTTGAGGAAAACTTGTCGTATAAATATGTGCTTGATTGAGTAATAAAATACATACAAAATTGTTTTGTGCATGTTGGTTTGCTAAATTGGTATCAGAGCAGGTTGATTTGGGTGTATATCCCTCATGAGAGGGCCCAAAATATGTAGAGTGTGTTGCTTTGTGTGGTGTGAGTTTTTTTTGTGTGTTTGTTATTTTATTTCTTGTGCAAATAAAGTTGTTATGCAAATCATTGTGAGAGAGAGGGGGCAACAATCAACTAAGAAGACGAATCTCAACGCTTACTGTAGATGAGAAGGTCGAATTGGGGCATCTCTATTCCATTCTCACGAGGCTGTGAATGCATCTAGTGAGAAGTTACCATTCGGCTCAGTAGATTTCAATCAGTCAATGTTGATAATTCTTATATTGGTCTAGCACCTATGGTGACATAAACTTTGAAGATACATGCCTAAAACCTAGTACAATCAACGATAACTCATTTCTTCATAAAGAATTATTGGATCCCAACTTTTGTGCCGAGACATCATCTGAAGGTTCAAGTAATGAACAATCCAAATTCATGATGAAGAATCCAACTACATACAACAATAAATCCCTTTGGCTACTTTTTGATTCAATAACTTCTGAAATATGTATATCTTGGTAAATCCTCACCTATCCAAGAAACAGTCTTTTCAAGGATGAAGAACATTGATTTCCTTGGTCAAATGTCGACCCTTTCTTAAAAAAAGAAAAAGGAGCAGCTATATTATTTAGTAGTAATTTCCTTTCTTTGAATTTGGGATTTTTTTCGAAAGTCGATTGAGGATCCCTCTTGAGTGGTATACCTATATTAAGATTTTAGAAATGTATTAGCATTATTTTTTCTTTGGATGTGAAATGAATTATGAAGAATCAATCACATAACAAAGTAACACAATTTAAGCTAGTGGTTCTTGATGTATGTGGTGCCACAAGGACACGTCACTAATTTGATTATTCCTACAATCTGTTAAAACTTGTGGTTCTTGGAGGATGCAGTGACACAAGAACAATGACTACTGGTTATAGTTGTGATCCTTGTGTGTTTGTAAGCCCATGTGAAATAGGTCACTTTGTAAGATTGATTTCTGGATACTTTCTGTATCTATACTACTTTCCTAGAAAACTGACAAATACAATGACGTACCAGGTATTTCAATAGATGGAAGTATGTCGATAGAATGGCTCAGTCTGGACATTAAAAATAAGTCATCGATGGTCAGAAGCAATTGTATCTTCAATGGATGAAGTGGCAGCTTGAATGAATGGGAGAGAAAGAGCATAGTCTACGAGAGTTCAAAAGTGGATAGAGGCATTAATGAAGACCAGACTAGACAATTTTTTTTTGTAAAAAGTGTTTATTTGATTTCATTATTGTTCTTAGTGATGTAAGCATTAAGGGAGGGTGTCAGAATTAATTCTTACATTTGAGATTGGTTTGGATTTGTTAGATGTAGTTAGTTGTGAGAGATCTTCTCCAACTAGCATATCCTATTTATGTGTGTGTGGCTGAGAGATTTCCTCATGAGTTTGTTATCATGTTGAGGAAAAATTCTTGTATAAATATGTGCTTGATTGATTAATAAAATACATACAAAATTGTTTTGTGCATGTTGGTTTTATAAGTTTTTCATGGCCCCCTTTTTATGTTTTTTTTAGTGCTCAAATGGCTAGATCCTTACACGATAGCTTCACTAAGTAAACCTATGACATAACACATTCATTCATGGGATATTAAAGAATACCCCTAATTTCACTAGATATTGAAAAATACCCCCCAAAATTATTTTGTTGAACCTCCCTCACAATACATCTATCCAATTTAAAAGACCCCTATTTTTACTATATATCTAGTTATTCATTTGTTTTCATGGAATTTTTAATAAACCTTTTTATTTATACCCCTAGTACATATATATGAAAAAACTCTTATAAGATTGTAAATAATAACAATAACACAGAAAAATAAACAAGTGCACTGACATCCCAACATAGGTATATGCCTCTATAACAAGATAGCATTCAGTTCAAGGACTTGGTGTTATACTACTTTCACCCATATCTTCAATCTAATACATGGTCATGCATTTCCCAAGGAAAAGGTTCATGTATCTAGATAGCCATTTGTAGACCTAGAAAGATGAACTACCTCGCGTTGTAACTTTTCATGCTTTAGATATCAAATCGCATGGACATTTTAAGAAAAATATCTATCTATCTATCTATTACGCTTGTCATTATAATAACATTTAGGCAAGTGATCTACCCCATAAGCCATTCATGTTTTCTTATCATTAAGACTAAAAGGCACCCACATTAGGTGATATGAAAGAGATTCTAATCCCATGGCTCAATATATCTTAAGGGAATTCTTACTATCCTTTAGGTAGAAATGCTTTCTTTCTTCCTTTTACTCTATCATTGTATTCTGTCTTTTCATATATTACGATTAAGTTAGATGTAACACAAGGAGATTATTTTCATCTAATGGTTTAGACCCATATTTCCAAACAAGAGACCTAAATGGTTGATTGAGCTCAATAGCATTGAGGTAATCATAAGCCTCCCCTTATGTAGTGAAAAAAAGAACGTATATTGTTGTGAGAAATTCACCCTAAAAACAGGTTGAACTCTCCTTAGATAAAATTATGATCTAAGAAATACTTGAAACAAATGGTGACTACTTTCCTTTTAGATTTAACTCGTTAACCTATAGATAAAAGGAGGGAGACTTACTTCTTTCCCTAAGTTTTTCCTCGTTGCTCCGTCCTTTGACCTCGCTACTACAATCCTTTTCAACGATCAAAGAGATCTACAAAACACGAAGAAAACCTTTATACTTTTACTAGATCTCGTTAGGTAAGAACTAAATCTATCTATACCCGATTTAACTTAAGCACAGACACTATCATGAACAACATAGTGAAAGGAATAGGCCAAGTTTATATTAATGGAAAACCAATAAAGGAAGCAATTACAAATCACCTTTGACGTTGCAACAACTTCTCCAAGCTCTCTAGTACAACCCTTGCACGAATGTCTTAAGATCAGAATGATGATGCTTCAATGGATTCCCTCCTTTTTCACCATGGAAATTCCCTCATTATATAGGGTGTAGAGGCTTAACCATCATGAGATTTTTTCGGAAATAGGTGAGGATTTTTTTTCGTGATTTGGGATTTGGATTCTTGAGGTGTCCTAGGATGGAGCCAAGTAGGGTGACTCAAATCCTTGACCCAAACAAACTTGAATCTCCTCGGATTTCTTCCCTTAGAAAAAGGTGTGGGAGGTAGTAACCTTCGTGTGTAACATTTGTCTTAGAATAGAATATTCCAAAAGCAAGTGAACAATTAAACATATGTTAGGAAACCCTAGGAGAGAAGTTGGCCTTAAGAGAATTAATAATAAATTAATAGACACATCCATAAGGAGAAGTCGACCCTAGTCAACTGGACAATTTAGTATAAATAGGTAGTTTCCTAGTTCAATTGGATACTCTCACTAAGCAAGTGCACAAGTATAAGGAGGAATTGTAGTAGAAGCTAGGGTGCAATTTTGGAGAGTAGTAGTTGCATCTAGAGATGGCACAAGTCTGGAGGAATTGTGCAACAGTCCTTTGGGTATCTCTCTTGTTATTCTCTTGGTATAAGGTATGCTATCCTTGTATGGTTATTGTGCTGCTACTACAACAACTTTGTGGGTAGGGTTTATCTGTTGGTTTTGGAGTAGGCTTGCCAAAATTATTCTAAGTAAAGGTTAGTGTTCTCGAGGGTGGAATATGTGAATGCCTATGGTTGGGTGACAATGATGTGACATGTCTATGGTTAAACGAGCATACCAAAATTTTAACATGGTTTCAGAGCTAGTTTCCTTTGTAACAGTCTAACCACTAGAAGGAAGATCCTCAGTTTCCCCTATTGTCAAGCTCGTTGAGCACTTACTGAACCCACTATGAAGGTCCCCTAAGGAGAGCTCATATTTTCCCCAATTCAGATCTGCAAATTTCTGAAGTTGAGAAATTAAGGTTTCCTCATAAAACCCTAGGTCTGCAGTACAAGTTGCAGTTGCAATGCCAGTTCCTTCATGCCAGTTCCTACGTGCCAATTCCTTCGTGCCAGTTCCTTCATGCCAATTTATTCGTGCTAGTTACTTGACAACAATTGCAGTGCCATTTGCAACACTAGTTGCAGTGCCAATAACAATTGCAGTGAAATTTTATGTGAAGTGTTGGGACTAACTTTTAGTTGTCCTAGTACGCCCTACCCTAGCATATCTCCAACTATTTTCAAATTGCAAGTTGGAGTACTTTGAAGTTTTTGGATTTTTCATTGCTTGCTTCTACTGCTAGATGGTGTCACTGCCTGTCGTTGTTTGTCATTGCTGCCAGAGGTATGTACTTGTATATGTTTAAACTGTATCACTATTTTGAGAGTGATTGCAGGAGAATGAATCTTGATTGCTTGTTTTGATATGCCTCTAGATGTTATGGAATTATTGTGATCTTATGAACATCTAGTTGTATTTTGATCTATTGAAGCTATGATTATCATACTAACCTTTGGTCAAAGTTAAATTTATAAGCTGACTCTAGTCAAGATATTAGATTGATTAAGGTTGATATTTTCGAGTTTACTTGCATTATATTCCCTAAATCAGATTTCTGTCAAGAAAGCATATTGTCTTAGTATAAGGGACATGTTGGAGAGAATACTTGTCATCTGAAGTGAAGGAGACTCGAAAAAAAAAGAAACAACACTCATTCTTGAAGATAAGACTCCACGTTCTAGGTTTGATTGATTAAATCGATAAGTCTCCAATTTGCACATAACAAGTTTGATAATTGCCACATTAAAAGTAAACACTATAATTTTGACAAAAATCCTTGAAAGGTTCTATTACTGCTAGATACAATGAATACTTGGTAGCATGTGAGTATTATTAATATAAATGCTTATTGTACTTGTTTGCAAGATGAACTAACATCTCCTCTAGGAGATACTTCTTGTTTTTCTTCCAGGAAGGTCACCTTGGTAGTGATATGTTGATTACCATGAAATTGTCTTTTATTCTTTCTAACAATATACGTTCTTATGAAAATGATATTATATTGGAGAATTATTTTTCTCTTGTTGCTCTTGTCTCAGGTAGGTTATCTTGTAAATTCCATGGAGGTTACCATGTAAATATTGTTGTTCTTGTTTTCTTGTTCTGAGCAAGTTACCATAGAGGAATGATTGGTCACAACACTAGAAGAGTGTTGTCCCTATTTATCAATATTGTATTTCTTATTTTGGCTCTTGTTCCAGGCATGTCAGAAGAAGTGTACATAGAGAATCCACATGATACATGAGAAGGAGTCTCATGTCTGCATATTGAAAAAATCTTTGTACAAGCCTACGTAGGCACCTAGGGAATGATATTCCAGATCAAACAATTTCCTGGCGAGCTTGGGATTTACCAAGAGTAAAGTAGATTCAAACATTTACTACAAGGTTGTGGATGGTGGATTAATGATATTACTATTATATGTGGATGATCTGTTTCTAACAGAGAACGAGAAGCTAATCGTTGAGTGCAAGAAGAAGCTTGCTGTAGAATTCAAGATGATAGTCCTGGGTATGATGCATTATTTCTTGGATCTAGAAGTGTGGCAGATACCTGATGACATTTTCTTGTGCCAAGGAAAATATTCTTTAGATATTTTGAAGAAACTCAGAATGATGAATTGTAAAATCCATGCCTACATCAATGGTGAAAAATATGAAGTTATTGAGTGATACATCTTTAGAGACAGTGGATGCCACCATGTATAGACAAATGATTGGTTTGTTGATGTACTTAACGAACACAAGACCAGATATATGTTTTGCGGTCAACACATTGAGTCAGTATATGGTTGAGCCGAGAGGTGCTCACTTGATTACAAAAAAACATGTGATGAGGTACCTTAAGGGTACACTTGATTATGGACTCAGATATGCTTTAGATCGTGAGATAATCCTGTAAGGATTTACTGATTCAGATTGGGCCGATAGTGTTGTAGACTGGAAGAGTACATCTGGATGTTGCTTGAGTTTGGGATCATCTATGATCTCATGGTTCAACAGTAAGCAAACGATTATGGCGCTCTGTACGACTAAGGTAGAGTACATAGCAACATGTTCAAGTAGTAGCGGAGTAGTGTGGTTTCAGAGGATGCTTATAGGATTATTTGATCTCAAGTTAGAGGCAACTTATATTTGGTGTGAAAACTAGAGTTGTGTGGAGTTGATAGAGAACCCAATTTTTCAAAGTATATCGAGATCAGGTACCTTTATATCAGATATATGGTGCATAAGGGAGAAATGAAGGTCCATTATGTCGCTACAGATAAGAAGATAGCAGATGTATTGACCAATCCTATGTCAAGGGTGAATTTTGAGTACTTAAGGGACACGATTGGAGTGGTCCAAGAGGACTTCCCCAAATAGAGGGAAGTGTTGTGTTTCCCAGATAACATGAAGTGTTCCCCATGCAGCGGGAAGTGTTGTGCTCCCTAAGTAGCGAGAAGTGCTACAGAAGTGTGATGGATTGCAGATGTGAATCTAGTGGATAACAAGTGGTTCATGATAAAACACTAACTGGGGCACCATTCAGGGTGATGTGTATGACTACTCTAGTGAAATAGTCTAGTACACCGAGTTACTGCTTCTCCAGTGAAAAAGTTTGGTACACAGAGGGATACTCTAGTGAAATAGTTTGGTACATCGCGTTACTGCTACTCCAGTGAAAAAGTACGGTACACATAGAGCTACTCCAGTGAAAAAGTATACTACGTCAAGTTACTGCTACTCCAGTGAAAAATTATGGTACAGAGAGGGCTACTCCAGTGAAAAAGTATGGTACACCAAGTTACTACTACTCTAGTGAAAAATTCTGGTACGTAGATTGCTACTTCAGTGAATTAGCATGGTATGCACGTTACTAACTGTGGCACTAGTCAACATGACCTCACACAAGGTCAACAGATGCCATGCCTTCGAGGATTGTTAGTTAACCATCTTTTCAAGATGCTGGGCCAATTTATGTTGTTGGAGGTGTTTCCTAGCCTTGGGCTAGATGGGTAGTGTGTTCCCACTACATCACCTAATCCTTGTGATTAGATGCCTAGTCACCGTGGACTGGTTGCTTGGTGTGCCAACTAGAGGTTACTAGTTTTTTATGAACTAGATGTCACATTCTAGATGAGCTGACCAATTTGTATTTATTTATGAACTAAATGCCAGATTCTGTGTGAGCTAGTGAGTTACTAGTTCTTTATGAACTAGATGCCAATTGTTTTGTGAACCAACGAGTTGCAGTTGCCCTGACTCCACTTGGATTTGGTAGTAGCACAGTTCTATGTAAATTGGCTCAACTGCATATTCTAGAGCATGTGCGACTATGATGGTGATACTTGTGACATGATCTGTTTGATCATGAGATATCTTGTATGGCTATGATACTTATTACATGATATGTTTTATCATGAGATAACATGTGTGGCTATACTACTTGTTACATGATATATTTTATCACGAGATAGCTTGTGTGGCTATGCTACTTGTTACATGATCTGTTTGATCATGAGATGGCCATGTGGCCATGCTACTTGATACATGATCTGTTTGATCATGAGATATCTTATGTGGCTATGGTGATGCTACCGGTAGACTGGTCTACAAGACTATGTGACTCTTTCCCATGACATGTGAGATGGATGGATGAGTTTGAGACTACTACATGAATAACATCTTAGTTAATACCTCCCTAACTGAGAGAGAGTGTTTATGTTTTGGTAGCTGTAGGAGGTATTAACCTCCATGTGTAACCTTTGAATTAGAATAGAATATTCTAGAAGCAAGTGAACCATTAAACAGATTTTAGAAAACCATAGGAGAGAAGTTGGCCTTAAGAGAATTAATAATAAAGTAATAGACACATCCATAAGGAGAAGTTGGCCCCAATCAACTGGATAGTTTAGTATAAATTGGAAGCTTATTAGTTCATTTGGATACTCTCACTCAACAAGTGCACAAGTCTAAGGAGGAATTGCAGTGGAAACTAGGGCACAAATTTGGAGAGTAGCAGTTGCAGCTGGAGAGGGAGAAAGTCTAGAGGAATAGTGCAACAATCCTTTTGGTATCTCTCTTGTGCTTCTCTTCGTATAAGGTATGTTATCCTTGTATGGTTATTTTGCTGCTGCTGCAACAACTTTGTGGCTAGGGTTTATCTGTTGGTTCTGGAGTAGGCTTGCCGAAATTATTGTAAGTAAAGGTTAGTGTTATTGAGGGTGGAATGTATGAATTCCTATGGATGGGTGACAATGATGTGACATTGTCTATAGTTAGATGAGCATACCAAAATTTTAACACGATGGTTATAACTTCTTTTGACTAGGTCAATGCTCCCCCAATATTGAGCACAAAGTGTTGAATAAGGGGATCAACGCTCCCTTATAAGGGGTCAGGGAGTGTTGGTAGGAGATCATCTCTCCATATACATGGGCATGGGGGAATTGACTTCCAAAAATGGTCAAAAATCCAAGGTAAAAAGCATGGTTCTGGCTTCCAAATGATGTGTTTCTTCCTCCAAAATTATTTAGGGATTATGACAAGTGTTTTTCAATGGTGTCAATGGTGACTAAACTTAGAAAATTTCATGTGAAGCATAGTAAGGTGCATACGACAATTGAAAAAGTGCATGCAACACTTAATAAGGTGCATACGACACTTTACGACATTTGTGACACTTAGGTGTAAATAAATGCGACATTTAAGTGTGATATTTTGGTGTGTAACAATACACATCCCCATGAGAAGGTATGAAGGGATCATATATGTTATGTGGTGATATTTGCTTCCTCATTTAAAAAAAAAAACTAAAAAGCTTCATTCTCCCAATTAAAATCACCCACTCAAAAAGAGCCCAAGATAGTGAAAAATTAGGGTTTACAGGAGAGCCCCTTGAATTTATGAATGGATAAAACCAACCTACAATAAAGTAAACCATACAAAATTAGAGATAAAACTCTACATACATAAATACAAATAAAAAGGGGAGTTAGGAAAATTTCTATATTCATAGATATGCAACACAAGGGCTTTGGTTGTGAATCTCATTTTTGATACAAAGGATTTATATGATCTCAACAAGAGGTGAGGGTACATATGCATTATCAATTTCTTCTTTCAAAAGATATTTTTATCATTGTTGTTTGTGCATTGATTTGTTTCTCAACAAGCCATAAACTAATAGGTATAACACCCCCACAATACCTATAAATTCTCCTTTCCCTGTGCACCACACCACACCCCCACCACCAATACCTATAAACCTCCTTCAATTAAAAAATACCTCTCTCCCCTTAATATGAAACGATATATTGACTTTATTTTTCACAATTTTAAAACCCCATTTATGAATGAATGTGTTAGGATATTGACCAACAAGTGAAGACACTATGGATTGTTAGTTTACAGTGATTATGATTTTATGTTTGTGTTGGCATTTTCATGGAATAAATGGAAATAATAAAGGAACATATGTTCTACTGATATTGATGTCTTTGACAATTTCTCTTCATATATTGCACAAGTTTTAATTACACTGAAGGTGTTCTTTTAAGGGACGATCTCTCAACTAGGATTCTTCATCTCTCCACCTCCAATGCAAGAAATCCATTTGTATCTATATCATTTTGTACATATATCCATTTTTTTTAAACCATTGATCTGTAACTTGTGACTCTTGGTACTTTTTCCAACTCATTGTGTTTATCGTAATATCATTTGGAAGGAATCTCTCCATCCTCCATCCTCCATCCTCTTTGATGAGAATTGTATATTTCCACATACTTCACACCTCTTCCCCCATGGACCCACCCCAACGCCACCACTTCGTAAGATCATGAATCGTGAAATCTATTATTATTGTCATCATCTTCCTCCACCATGATGCATCTCTCGATGAGGGTGGTTATCCTTGCGCACATTCACTGAAATGCGTCCACCATCTCGAGAGTCGAGAATAATGATAGGGAAATATACTAGCAAAAGGTCCATTTCTAAGCCCCTGCAAAATACATCTCCATACATTTCCTGTCATGATAAACGTGGGGACTCCATTATGAAAGAGATAGAGAAGCACAATTTCTAGGAGTGTGTGTAGAAGTAGAAAGGGATACAAGTTTTAAAAACTAGTGAACTGAACCATTGGAAGTGTTGGAATGGCAGTGGAGGATTAGATGAACATGTGTTTTGTTTTATAAAACAAGTGGCTTCCAAATCCTCAAAACAATATACAATTGAAAAAAATTGCTTCAAATAGAGTCCGCAAAGTGACAATATCACTAATTTAAAATCAATGATTTTAGGGTTTTTTATGTTATAGTGGCAACTTTATTCTGGGTGTTGCAGAGAAAATATTTTTTTATAGTTTCCCTTGATTAAATCTAGAATAGAGCTAGGTGAAAGAGAACTTCATAAAATTCAATTTGACATGTTATATGATATATTTCTAATATGTATTCAAGAAATTGTGGCCATTACAAATTGTCGCCTCAAAGCCCTAACTGCACAAAGGAGCTCCATTGAAAAGCAAGTTATTTCTTCAAAACTCTAGTTTAGTTGTGGTTTTTTTCAAGAAAAATGTATTTCACAAAAAAACATAATGTTCTTAGTGTTGAAGAGTATATAAATTGGATGAAGTAACAATTTCCCACTTGTTGGAGATTCTAATTAGGCTATAATATAAAGTATGATGTTTCCATATGGTGAAAGTTGCTTGACTCTAATGAGAAGTTTTACTTTTTATAATTATAATTTGAATGCTTATTTTAGATGGGTGGTCTCATGCCACAAAGAATCATGGAAAGAGTTGTAAGGGTCTTTATTCATATGACAACTTCCTATTACAAGTTCATGGATGTCTTCAGCAAGAGAAGGTCATTATCTTTGTAAATCCAAGTTACAAGAATAATTTCATCCATGTTGACTTGGCTAAAATATTGCAGGTCCCCACAAAACATATCCAAAGGACACAGGTTGAGGGTAAGAATGTTCAAATTTTTAAACATTTGAAGATTATGATGTATAAATATGTTTTCATTCACATTTTCATGTTATCGATATGGATGTTGTGGATATTATTTTTCAATATTCTTAGATGGAATCAATGGGTATGGTCAATATTAATGTGCAAAAAACAATTTATGGAGCTTTGGTATACGAAAAATAAAATAACATTTTAGGATATTTCTCTTAGTCATCCGCAAGGTCCAAGGTGACACATGAAGCGTAGGGAAACTAATTACAATACTAAGAACACGTTAGGTGAAGAATCTAAGGTTGAATTGGTAGAAGAGTTCGTAGAAGCACCTAAAGGAGAGTCTCGAGAAGGGAATAGTAAAAAGGTAGTGGAATGTATAGTGTTTCATTCCTCAAAGGAACCACAGAGTGAAGAATCAAAGAAAGAAGAACCAATAGTTAATATTTTTTCATATCACCACCCACACCACCCTAAGAAACAACAATAATCAAGGTAAGGTCACGCGGATCAACATGACCCTTACTATGGGCCTACATGGAACAAAAAATACACCCAATATAGAGGTACATGGAGGAAAACAAGCAATAGGTAGAGATATCAAAGTAGCATAACAACAACAAGAAACCGAAGCGGCAACCATAATCAAGATCAAGATGGAAAGGCAGTAGATGGACCCCTATTCACATTTCACTAGGATGGACTTGTGCTTGGTACTATTGAATACATTGTTTAACAAATCATATAATATGGCATCCACTCATGTTTCAAGGATGAAACACGTGAAGGGGGGTGGAATGTAATGTACCTAGGGAGGTACCTATTGAGGATAATTAATGTAATATTAGGTGTCTATGGATGTGCCTAAGGGATAATTAATGTAATGTGGCCATAATCATGGAATAAGAACCACTAAGTGGTTGGTGGGTAATAAATAGGTTCACTGAATTGTGGGGGAGTAATAAATTTAATAATGAGGGGTAGTTGGAATAAACCTTAAAATTGATACAACACTATATTTTGTGCCTAGAATTCAATTTTCTAGTTTTGGTTAAGTTGTAATTATCACGATAACTTTATAATATTTTGGTGATTTATTTTAACTTTTTTAGGCCATTCATTACTTCCTTATTATATAAATGGTCTATTTCATGTTTAACAATTTTTGAAAATAATTTTGGCTTGTATTTTGTCTTATTTCTAACCAATCATGCTCATTTAGAATGATAAGACCTTTTATGAGTCCATTCATGAAATTAACCCTATGGAAAGATAAGGAACATAACACAGAATCCTAGAGATTTTTAATATCATGATTTGGGATAATATTTAGATTATGTCTTGTAATTTTATAAAGGTAATGTGCATTTATCTAGTGCTATCGAATATAGTGCAAATAATTGGAAAATGGGATTTTGGCAGACCTATATCTTACATTTCAAGATAAATTGAGAAAATATTTATATGTGGAGTGTTTACCATGTGAAATAATACAATCTGGTACACTTATATGTCCACATGCATGCATTTTTCTAGGGACAATGTGCATTCTACTAAACTATGTTATCTTATTTGTATTCTATGGTAAAAGAGTAGTTTTGATGTATTTTGTAAAAGTAGAGTTTTTAAAGTTTTAGACCAGAAATATAACATTGTAGGAAGGTTAGTAAGATCACGAGAAACAATTATAATTTTCAAATAAAAAATCAACGGTTTGACCCGTGTGTGGATTTTGTTGTAGACCAGTTAACTTGGCCTAGAAATAGTGCAAAATCAAGGAAAGTGACATTTTGGTAGGTTCAATACTTGCAGATGGTGATAGAAATGAAAATTATGGAAATGATGAATTGATGAAAAGGTAAAATGATCCATATTAGAACCAATGGATTTCACAAATCATGAATTTGAACATTTAATGCATTCATTTCCCCAAGCCACCTAAAACTGATCTGACGGTTTATTTTATGCATAAAACTCAAATTTTCAAAATTTGGTTAAGTTGTAATTATCATAATGACTTTATAAGACTATAATGATGCATTTTAATGATTTTTTTAGGACCATTCATTGTTTCCTTGTTATAAAAATGATGTATTTCATGATTATCTTTTTTTTAAATAATTTTTTCATCCCATTTATCAACAATCATGGTCATTTAGAACAAAAATACCTTTTACAGATCCATTCATGAAATATGAACCTACAACGAGGTAAAGGAGATAACAAAGATTCATATAAATTTTCTTATATCACAATTTGGGTTCATAATCATATTAGAGCATGCATTTTTATAAAGGCAATGTTCGTTTCTCTAACACTGTCAATGTTAAGGCCTCTAATACCCTAACACTCATTTATTATGAGTTTATTAGTTATTATTAGGTCAGATTAGTGGTAGGCATCATGCTCACTTTATCTCCTAATGACCCACCAAGTCTATGACTCCACACTAGGAAGCCTTAAAGAACTAAATGATACACTAGAAGCCTCTAAAATGAGACTTCAAAAACTTTTGTAACTCCATATTTTAAATACTTCCCTATAACAATTATTATAAACATTGAAGGATTCGGTTTTCTAGTTCACAGGTTCACTAGTTTTGTTTTCTATGCAACTATACCACAATTCCACTTTTCTCTGTACTTAGCCTTAGCCTTCACCTTGTAGATAAAGACTATAGCCGTATTACACACAAGGTATTCAACACATAATATTAAGTTCTAAGACTTAAACCATTCCACAAATATACATAGTCAGATTCCAAACAACTCAAAACTATACCTCATAACCATTACAGGTCCACTCCAAGCTATGGCCCACCAAACTCATTTACAACCTCCAAAATGTTACCAATCGTTCGATTGGGTGATCATATTTCAAAATAAACCAAAAGCAGATTTTATTTAAAATTTTGATCACACTTCACTGTATTAACCTCCTTTCTGCTTCTCACCCTGATATGGATATTCAATGTATATTTAAACCCTTTCTACGATCGACAATTACCATTTAAAGATTTTTCAACCTTTTGTTCTTTGACTCTGTTAGGGTTGGATCCATCGAATCGACAACTATTATAAACTTTTTATCTGATCCAACAATACCTGAAGCTTACTTATCTGCATTCACAATTTTACAATTAGAATACAATGAATCTCAACTTCTTCCCTGGATCTAACTGTTCCATGTTAATGGGTTTCAGATTTTATGTAATGGATCTTGTTAGTTAACCAGTTATAACCTTACCACAACACATTTTACGCAGAGATATATAAAACTGCAGAGATATATCAATCACGCATAATACAAGACCTATTATAACATTTTCCACAGAGGTTACACAAACAAAATAACCATCACATCCTCAATGACAGTATTTAAATGTCATAAACATAGATTCCTTCAGATTAAGCTTGAAACAAAACTTTTCACACTATATTAATTCAATATAAATGAATTGTACATAGCCAAATACACCTGATCATTTGACTGTTAACCTCTACTTCGTTCTTAGGCCCGATTTACATTCAAATGGCCATTGACTCGACTAAAAACTCCTTCTTTCTGTCCCACCTATCTTGCCTAACCTATGACCTCTAATTCCCACAAGAATATAATAAATATACAAAAGAATATTGAACTGTAAACTGTTCAGGTCCAACAATAACTCAATCAATCTCCTAATTATCCTCTCAGATCCCCAAATCTCTCCAAACATCACTAAGATCTCTCACTAAACATAATCTTAGGATTCTACAAATATTCAAGAGATCTACCCACTCTAAAATCTCTCAACAAACCAACTCTCACTCACTCATGTTCTCATACATTTGAGAACAATTAAAAATAAAATCATCACGAACTCCTTATCCTATGTATCTTATTCCTTACTCATCAAAACATAGGAAATTAAAAATAAATCAAGAATTTTGGAACCAACTCCCTTGAAAACACAAGATCTCCTAGTCTAGGAAATTGTACAATAATTTGGAGGCAGGATTCTCTTACATCAGACTCCCTAGGTAAGAAAATGTCCATGATCTCCTGATCTTGAATTCATCACTTAGCTCCTCCTGGATCCCATATTTTGTGATGAAGTTCTCCACTTTATTCATTGTTATTTTGTTGTCTTGTTGCTACTGACTGCAACTCTCCTAGCTTCCATTTCTTATGCTGCAATACCCCAATGGATTTTCTTTGGAAATCTGCCCTTATTACTTGTCTTTTGTTGCTTCTTGTCTCCTCACTTGCCCTGCAGATGTAGATCTTCCTTTCCTCTGCATGTCTTCTCTGATACATCTTCACCATCAACATCCCCATTCCTTCAATTACATTGTCCAGTCTATCCTTTGGCTGGTACATCTCTTTTCTCTGCAATATGTTGTCCTTTTGTTGCTCCTTGTTGTTGTCTACTAACTATTGCAATCCTTCATTCTGCATATCTTCATAAATTTTAATCTAAATTTCACTTGTGCCACTACTGATTTTCATTATCTGATACACAATATGACTCTTGCTTCCATCTTCTTGCTGAATATTGCAATTTTCCATTAGTTGTTGTACCTTTCCTTTACTTATATCTTCAAGAATTTTACTAAAAATACCCCTTATGTCAAAGTAATTTGACACTGTCATCTGCTCTTGAAACTCTCCAACATTCCTACAGTCTTCATCAATCACATCATTTGCAAACCATTTTTCAAAAAATATCATCTCATCTTCAAGATTCATGATTGAATGTTAAAGGTGAGTTTTACATTTATCTTTACATTCTACATCTCTATGTCCACTATCCTCATCCCTACCTACAGTCTTTGAATGGAATTGAACATTAAAACTTCTATCATGATTAAACATGTGTGAACATTCTTCATTTATGGCTGGATTTTCTTTCTTTATGGAATCCTAATTACTCATCAAATTCTCTAAAAAATTTAATTCATCCTCAAAGTCAGTGAGCACAATATCAAAGTACTGCCCTCCTTCTTATTTTATGACAAAATTTTGTTTTTGTTTTCCTTCTCTTCCTCCAATACTTGAAACAACATACCAATGATTACTTTTAAAACCATGAGACTCTAAAGTCTTTGTTGCTTCTTCTAACACCATTCCTCTTTGTTCAAATGCAACATTAAATCTTTGATTTTCTTCTCCTCCTGACTCATATTTCTTCAACTCTGCAACAAAAAAATACTCTTCTTCAATTTCTCTTTGGCCATACTCATGAGCCAAATCTACCTTATTTTCTGCAACAATAAAATCCTCTTAATGTCTTCCAACAGTCCATTTGTTTGGTAGTGTGTGGTATTCCTCTTGGTTGTCCTTTTGAGACAATCTTACCTCATTTTCTGCAATAATAAATTTCTGCAGCTGTCCTTCATTTTATTCTTTGGAAACATGCATAAGGGCTCCACCTTGGATGTCTTCATGAGGCATTGTGACCTCATCCTCCATCAAAATTAGTTTCTGATCCTGCCTACTTGAAATGATTTTGTATATTTCTTTTTCTTCCTTCTTAATGTAGACAACTTCACCTGCTAAATTTGCAACGACACACAGTATGCCAAAAATAAAAACATTAGGCCTTTCAGCCTTACTTGTCATCATATCCATATGATGATCTGAACTCTTCAAAGAGATCATGAGACTTCCTGCAATTCTCTCTTCCTCTTCGTTCTCCAAGAAATCTATAATATCCACAAAATATCTTCTCTCAACATCATCCTCTCCAAGGATGTCATCTTGCTTTGGTTCACAATAGTGAAATCCTTCTTTTTCTGTCAATGGCCTAAATCTAAACTCAACTCCTCAGAGTTTCTCTTTCTTCTTTAAAGAATTCGATCTGTGCTTCATTTGCCTTAGGCTTTTCCTCAGTTTCTTTACGAATAACTATACCACTAGCCACCAAATTGGCTTGTTCATACTCCATCCTCTTCTCTGGTTTTCATCCACCTTTCTCTGTAGCAGTTGTTCCATCACCTCTAGTTGTACTTCTATCTCATCTAATATTATGTCAAATATGTCTTTATTTGATCTTTCATGGCCTCTTTCTGAACATTTACGATGATCTCCAGTAGTCATTTTTTTCCATTTCCTTTGTGAACTCCATATTGTTCACTTGTGGACCACACCTAAGCCCTCACCTTTAGCAAGTCTCCATACCTGCCTTTCATACCTCAAAAATATATCTCCTTGAGCTTGGCCTCTTGGTATTCTCTGGTTCTCTGCCTCTGAACCACTCTTTGAGCAACCTCTGCTCTTTTAGGCTCTACAACTTCCACTTCCTTTTGAGAACACTCACTTTTACTCCCTATCCAACCTCTGTTGGAATTATTCAGGTTCTGCCACTCCTTAAGAGATCACATGATCTTCTCATTTAAGAACACAACTGTTTCTCTGTTACATCTCCTCTCAACTGTAATGCTTCTAACATCCTCTTTTTCTGCTACCTGCAATATGCAAACAAATCTTAAAACCAGAGTTATCATAGAAACATCAATAATACTTGGAAGATATGTTCATGATCTTGTCTTCCACATCCAATTCACTTGAATAGAAAATTTCCTTTTAACCATGCCTCTACTTGTCATATTTATAATCTGATCCTCTCTCCCTTTCTTTGCAATATCTCTCTTACACACAAAGCACACTTGCTTTGTCTTCCTTGTTCTGTCAGAATTTACTGTCTAATCTCTTCTCTCTGTACTTGTCTTTGCATTATCAGATTCAACAATATGAATGCTTTCTGTGCTATCACAACTAATTTTGACTCCCTACCAACTATCTGACAAATTATATTTGCAGGTACATTTACTGCATCAACTCATTTTTAAGAGCATAAAACTTGCTATCATTTACCTCCCAAAGAGATTTTACTTGCTTTGATACCACTTGACGACCCATCAGGTCTATGACTCCACACTAGGCAGCCTTAAATAAGTAAAAGATACACTATAAGCCTCTAAAAGGAGACTTCAAACCCTTATGTAACTCCATATTTTAAATACTTCCCTATAACAGTTTTTATAAACATTGAAGGATTCAGTTTTCTAGTTCACAGGTTCACTAGTTTTGTTTTCTATGCATCTATACCATGATTCCACTTTTCTCTGTACTTAGACTCAGTCTTCACCTTGTAGACAAAGACTATAGCCGTATTAAACACAATGTACTCAACACATAATATTAAGTTCTAAGACTTAAACCATTCCACAAATATACATAGTCGGATTCCAAACAACTCAAAACTATACCTCATAACTGTTACAGGTCTGCTCCAAGATATGGTCCACCAAACTCCTTTACAGCCTCCGAAACGTTAGCAACCATCTGATTGGGTGATCATATTTCAAAATCAACCAAAAGAGGATTTTATTTAGAATTTTGGTCATGCTCCACCGTGTGAACCTCTTTCTACTTCTCACCCCGATATGGATATTATCCATAGATTTAAACCCTTGCTACAATCAATGGTTACCATTTAAATATTTTTCAACCCTTTGTTCTTCACCTCTGTCAGGGTTGGATCCATCCAATCAACGATTATTATAAACTTTTTATCTGATCCAATGGTACATATAGCTTACTTATCTGCATTCGTGATTTTACAATTAGAATACAATGAACCTCAACTTCTACCCTAGATCTAACTGTTCCATGTTAACGAGTTTCAGATTTTATGTAATGGATCTTGTTAATTAACCAGATATAACCTTACTACAACACACACACACACACACACACACACACACACACACACACACACGCACACACACACACACACACACACACACACACACTCATATATATATATCACACATAACCCGAGACCTATTATAATAGTTTCCATAGAGGTTAAACACACAAAATAACTGTCACATCCTCAATGACATGATTTAACTTTCATGAACATAGATTCCTTCAGATTAAGCTCGAAACATAGCTTTCCACACTATATTGATTCAATATAAATGAACTGTACATAGCCAAATAAACTTGATCATTTGACTGCTAACCTCTATTTCGTCCTTAGGCCTGATTTACATTCAAATGGCCATTGACTAGACTAAAAAATCCTTCTCTCTGTCCAACCTCTCTTGCCTAACCTTTGACCTCTAATTCCCACAAGACTATAATAAATATACAAAAGGATATTGAACTGTAAATTGTTTAGATCCACAAATAACTCAATCAATCTCCTAAGGATCCTCTCAGATTCCCAAATCTCTCCAAATATCACTAAGATCTCTCGCTAAACATAATCTTAGGATTCTACAAATATTCAAGAGATCCACTCACTCTAAAATCTCTCAACAAACCAACTCTCACTCGCTCATGTTCTCATACATTTGAGAAAAATTAAAAATAAAATCATCACCATCTCCTTATCCTATGTATCTTACTCCTTACTCATCAAAACATAGGAAATTACAAATAAATCAAGACTTTGGGAACCAACTCCCTTGAAAACACAAGATCTCTTAGTCTAGGCAATTGTACAATATTTTGGAAGCATGATGCTCCTTCATCATCTCCCATTTATAATAAAGGAGAATCAATTGTATACGCATCTAACATTGTCTTGTGTATTGCATACATTGTAAAATGAAGTTTCCCCCCTCGAAGTGGATTATTCATTGAATATTTTTTGGAGTTTGGTTCATAACATTTGGCATCAGAGATTATGATCCTAGGGTTTCACTTCTTCAACTAAGACATCTTGGCCTTTTCACTACAACTTATTTTCTGGGATGCTTCAAATAGAGAAACTTAAAGGAAACTCATGAAACATATCATAGTAAGGTTGGAAAATTTTTAGGTTCTATTTCATTATACTTTTAGAGATATATCCTATGGAAGATAATATTGGTGACTGATCTTGAAATTAGTTTTAAACAAGTCATCTTGGAATTTTCGCTACAACTATTTTTTTTGGGAAGTTTCAAATATTTAAATTCCATGGAGAGAGAGGGCACACATAACAATATAGGTGATCAAAATTTCAAGTTTTAGTTAGCGATAATGTCAGAGATATAGTCTATGGAAGATAAGGTTTGTGACTAATACTAAAATAATTTTTAAAGGAGTCATCTTGGAATTTTCGTTATAATTTTTTTTGGTGAAGTTTAAGATTCTAAAATTTTTAGAATCTTGAGAAGAGTTAGTGAATTACATGTGGAACAATTTTCATATTTTGACTCATTATAACTTATGAAATATATCTTGTGGAAGTTAGGGTTTTTGACTAGTTCTGAAATTAATCTTAAATAAGTCATTTTGGCATTTATGTTATAACTTTTTTCTAGCGAAGTTTCATACTATGAAATTTTCAGGAGTTTAAGAAATCATATCAGAGTATTACAAGCCAAAGTTTTATACTTGTAAGGGATCAAATTTCAGAGATATATCATGACAAAGGTCATATATACAAAGATTCTCCAAATTAGGTTTTGAAAGGTACCTAAGTTACAATTGGAATAATTTTTTTATTGGAAGATATATTTTTGGTGATTCAAAATTTGTGATAAAGAGGAAGAAGTGAATAATTATCATTTTTTCACATGGCTCCAAAGGGCACTCCAAAATTTACTTCACCAACTAAACCAACATAGAGCTCAACCATTACTGAAGAAGAAAGAGAAGAGTTTTTTCACCAAATGGAATAGTTGGAAAAAAAGATAAATGAAAATAGTGCAGAAATGGAAAATAAGATGGATGAAAATAAGAATAAAATGGAAAATAAGATGGAAAATAAGATGGAAAATAAGATGGATGAAAATATGGATCAAATGGAAAAGAATATGGATGAAATGGAAAATAAGATGGATAAAATATGGAATAATTACAAATTTCCATGCTAGCTATCATACAAACCCTAGATGGAAGGCTTTTGAAAAGTGACACTGTAACTGGAGAGACTCATGAAAATAAAGGTAGTATTCAAGTTGAAAAACCTTCCAATAATAAGTATTTTCAGGTGGATTTAACTCTACTAGCAGAGTTAATTATGGATGGGTTCCTAACAGTGTCAAATTTTACAATATTGAATTAAAGAAGTTTGATGGAACATAAGCCTTTACATGGGTGAACCAATTAGAAAAATACTTTGAATTACATAATATTATGGATGATAAAAAAATGATTTCCTTAGCAACTTTTTACTTTGAGATAAAATCATATCAATGATATCAATGGGTATTCAAAAGGAATCCCCATTCTTACCATTATACTCGGAGTTTGTTTACAAGAGACTTAAAATCATAATATGGAAAAGTTTGGGAACAAGAATACACTAGTCAATTGAGAATAATCAAGAACTTGGGTGATATTAAAGATTATAATTCATAATTTCAGGTGTTGGCCACAAGGGTGGATAACATAAGTGATGAACATCTGTTGGAATATTACATGGGTGGAATACAAAAAGACATTAAACATGATCTTTCCTGAAAACATCCTGAAATATTATGGAGGATATGCAATTTGCTCGTCATATTCAAGTCAAGAATAGAGCTACACACAAGTCTACCACTATAACATATGCATGAAACATATGTATATTTGGGGTTCATAGGGAAACCCTACCTCAACCTACTTGGATATCATCAAAGGAAGCAAAAAATGGTTGTAATAAAAAATGGTCAAAAGGGCATAAATGTCAAGAAACAAAAAATTTCACCTTGGAGAATAATGATGAAAAGCAAATGGATGCATCTATGAAAAGGGATGAGGAAGAAATTGTGAACCTAAAAGAGAAAGACAAAGATGTAGAAATTCTTAACAACAGTGAGAGGTGTGAAATATATGTTCATGCATTGGCAGGTTTGTGAGCACCTCAAACCCTTAAGATTGCAGGATTCATTAAGAAGAAAAGGGTCACATTGCTTATTGAATCAAGGACTACCCATAATTTCATGGACAAAATATTAGTAGAGAGCCTCAATTGTTTCGTGTAGCTAGTGACAAATTTTCAAGTTTTAGTTGCTAATGGAGGTAGTATTGTTTGTGGAGGAAATTTCACAACATTAAACTTAGTATGGGAGATTATAACTTAGAAATATCAATGTATTCCATTCCCATTGGAGGTGTATATGTTTTTTTGGGGATTCAATGGTTGAGAACATTAGGCACAGTTTCGACAAATTATAATGAACTATTCATGAGATTTGAATTGGAAGGAATTAAATATGAACTCAAAGGGTTAAAATATCCACCTTCTTAAGTCATCAACTCTCATAGAATGGAAAATCTCCTAAAAAGGGGTAGTAGCGGAGTTGTGGTTAGACTTCATTCTATGAAAGCAAAGCTGAAAGATGAAAATATTCTAGAGGAATTAAAATGCACCTTAGAAAAACACCATAGAGTCTTCCAAGAAATTCCAAAAGGTCTACCTCCATATAGGGATCATGAACATAGAATTGAACTAATACCTAGAAGTATTCCTCCTAATAAAAGGCCTTATAGATATCCTTATCAACAAAAGGGGGAGATTGATAAAATGGTACAATACATGCATGATTTAGGTATTATTCAACCGAGTAGGAGTTTATTTTTAGCTCTAGTAGTGATGGTGATAAAAAAAAATAATTCTTGGAGGATGTGTCCTGATTATATATATCTAAACAAAATTGCCATAAAGGATAAATTCCCTATTCCAAATATTGGAGATATTACACACCCAACTAGTATTTATTTTCGTAAGTTTATTAGTATTTGTTGAGGGTGCCCCTGGTCATATATATTCTCCCCTAGATGAAAATATTATCCCCTAGATGAGAATATTATCCCCTAGATGAGGGTGCCATATCCTCTTAAGTCATTACTCATTTGTACCTCAATTAGACTAGTGGAGTCAAGTCTTGCATGGAAATCTCAGTATTATCCCCAAGTGTTGCATGCTCACCTTGAGATCAATACTAGGAGGGAAAAATCACCTTGGGATTTTCACCAAGAGGGATCAATTGAAATGCATGAGGCTAGGAGGGTGCACCACATGTTCATGCATGAGATTCTCTCCACTCCACTTGTCTAGACTAGTTAACCAATGGCTGCATGGACGATTAACTACGACTAGGTGGTAGTTCACTCATGCTTTTGTTAGTGTGTGTCTACATCTCTCTATATCACTACCATGACACATTAGTTCAACCATGTAGAGTATATCATGTGTATTTTTCCATTCTCTCATTTGGTTAAAACAATTCTTTATTCTTTGTTTCCAATTCTTCTTTCAACTTTGCAAGTTTGTTGTTCATTGTTTCTAGCTAGATTCTCTATGTAGGTTTCATCCCAATTTAAAATGGTATTAGAACCCACGGGTTCTATGAATAAGGTGCTCAAGCAATCATTTGCAGGTACATAAGATGGAACAAATTAATAAAGAATGAAATTTCCACAGTCATATCTTCTTACACCATACAATTACTTCGATTTGGAAGCTAACGATCCTCCTTCTTCTCATAGGAAGATAGTTATATAGAATAACCATGGAAACAAAAACTAAACCCACATTCACAATCGGAAAATCCAAATACTTCAACCGCATGAATGAGGCCTTTGGTCTCATTTTCATGTCCATCCAAGAATGGGAGGCAACTTCAAGTTCTTTGATGATTCTTCCAGCTCAAAAGTAGGAAAGGGATAGTAAGGGAAATCAAAGTGTCGTTATTGAAATCATGGTTACCATCATGAATCTACATGAATGAATAAAACCATTGAACTCATGGTGAAAACACTCCAACAAAACAATCTTGGGGACTACATTCCTGAAAATTCCAAGAAGAAGTCGAGAGAAAAAACACCAGAAACTCAAGGTAATGTGCATTCTTTGATTGCAATTAATTATTCTCCAGATGCATGGATCATTGATTCAGGAGAATCATATCACATGGAAGCCACAAAATATGTCTTTTCATCTCTAAAAACATGCATGGGTCCCACCATTCTCAGGGGAGATGACTCTCTAGTAGAAGTGTCTAGACAAGGGAGAGTGGATCTCGAAAATAGAATTTTTGAGAATATCTTGCACGTTCTTAAACTCTCTGTATACCTAATCACACATACGAGCATAAGGAAAAGAGTGGAACTCACACTGGATTCTGTGACAATATTTGACATAGAAGACAACTCCAAAAATTTTGTAGGTGAGGTAGATCATAAATCTAGATTGTACACATTCTCTAAATTTGTTGCTAAATCAGATTTTGCATTTCTACAAAATCATGCCAATGATGATTGTAATCTTTGGCACGAAATATTTGGCTACTTAAGTTTCAGGTACATGCAACAACTCAACAAATAGGGGACAATCGAAGGTTTTTCAGACATACAATTTTTTGATGGAGTTTGTCAAGGATGTGTTCTTGGCAAGCATCCCAAGAGAAATTTGAGAAAGGGAAGGCATGGAAGGCCTCCTCTCCCTTGGATCTTGTTCATAGTGATATCATGGGGCCTTTCCCTCATCCTTCCATAAGAAAATCCCAATATGTGTTGACATTGATTGATGATTGGTCACGATACATGTGGGTGTACTTTATTAGGAAAAAATATGAAGTGTTTGAGCATCTCAAGGATTTCAAAGGAAATGCAGAGAATCAGTTCAAGAAGATGATCAAGATCCTACATATAGATAATGGGGGGGAGTATGTAAAAAATAATGTACAATATCTTTGTGATGAAGTAGGTATTTAGTTACAACACATAGTTCCATACACTTCGTAGAAGAACATGGTAGCTAAGATGTAACATCCCCACTATAATCCCCATTTTAATTAATGCATAATGTAGATATGAAATGTGGTTGTGGCCAAATGATGTAATATGCGAATTGTATTTCTATTTTTAAATAAATAAAATGTGATACCTACTACTAGGGGACATGGTCAAAGATGGGGAACGATTTTTCCATAAGAGAAGGGAGTGTCTATGAGGGGTCCAAGGGGTAAATTATTTATGGGTATTAATCCAAACCCATATTTCTTAATTTTATTATCATTTTGGGACAACCTTCTATTTTATGTTTTGAGTGAACCTTTTGATTTCCCTTGAGTGTGGAAGAGCCCAATCATTGAATACATGTAATTGGGAGCATGAGGCTGAAGTGCAATCAACATTGGGTAGAGTGAGCAGTCAACTAGCTTGGGGAAAAGGAAATTTCTATAGGTAGAACATGCAGTTTTTATAGGCATGTTTTTGCATACAACAAGCAGAGAATAGGGGAAAAAGAGAACTAGAGTTGGAGCAAGAAGGATAGGTGAATTATGAAGCATTTTTGGAGATAAATACTAATGATCTAGGTTGTCAGGACTGAAGAGTGAACTCATCTATGAGTTTCACTGTAACATCAAGTGATTGTTGTTGTTTTCCTGGTAGTTTTTCCTAGCAATGAGTTTCTTTGAGTTCTTAGTAGTGAGATTCCCAGTTACATGTGCCAGAGAGACATAGATAAATGAATGGTGCAACTCGATGGATTGAGAACAATGAAGGGGCACATTCCTCAGGTTGGGAAGGTTGAGAGGAAAAAAGATGGAGAAATTCAAGATAGTTGTAGAAGAATTCCAGTTGGTTGTGGGATATCTGCATTGTGAGTGTACATTGAGAGACACCCTTTTCTTGTGGATTCCTAGCCTCAGATCGAGGGTGACTTGTTGTTGATATCTAGAACAAAAATTCTATGATTGGGTGGAATGTTTGTCATAGGCAGCTCGTTGCACAATTGTAACACCCCACATATTGGAATTAGGTAGTTAGAACATTTTGTTTAAATTCAATTCTTAACATTTGTTTGGGCTCAATTAGATTGGGATGGATATTTTAGATATGTACTTTAGAACCTAATTATGTGTTGCATGATATTATTTTCATTGGTATATGTTCATGATGTTGACATATCTTTGATTTGTTTAAACATGCAAATTAAAATGTGGAATTTACGTACGTGGATACCCATTCAAAGTTATGTTGTGAATGCATAACAGATGCAAGACATGATAAAAATAAACATACATTTCTTAATTGAACATCAATACAAAGATGGATTCTTATATGAAATTATGATGTGTATGCATGGATATGAGTTATTGGTGAACTAACCTACAAGTTGATGAACTATGTGATAGACAAATGATTGTAGTGATAAGGTAACTTGGATGTCGTAGACATCAAGAAGATAATGTATGCTATGAGTTGTACTTATTATTTAATTTATGATTTGAAATATTTCTATGATCTATGGTAAGTGTGGTTTTGACATGACACAAGCTTTCCTGGAGTGGTTGTTTGATGATGTGACTCTAAGAATAGTAGTTTTGCATTATGCATTGATGTAAGGTGTCGACCCTAGTTCTATAAAGAGGGGTGGAGGTATTTCCCACCGTTTGTCCTCCAAATCTAGAATTGTGGGAGGGTTGTGTGAAGTCACACTCCCCTAGACATGTGATGGCAACTGCTATTTTCTTGCTGGGGAAGCTTGGTCAATATGTATGACACTTTCTATTACGGGTTCTATATGGAGTTAGGTCAATATAGTTGACGCTCTAGCTTAGTCCAACAAAGGAAATGATAGGATGGAAGATGGAAATAGGTTAGGAAGGAAGGATGCTTCGATGTTAGTTGACAATATTGATTGGGGATTATATGTACCACTATTGTTTACTTAATTGGTTCCTACCATGTTTAAAATGCTCTTTTAATTCCCTTTTCATATTTTAAGTGTGATAATGAGTTATTGAGTTCATTAAAGTTATTAAATGATGCATTTACTTGATCTATTGTCTTGCATGCCTTGGTGTGATCATGTAGGAACTATACACTAGAGGCAATGGTTGTCTATCAATAGTACATGGATAATATATGTGTTCTCTAGCTACACACACATACCCTGCACATGTACACTAGTAGAATTAATTAATGTAGGTTTTATTAAACTAGATTATTAACTATTTAATTGAATGGTTTAATGACTATGTAAATTATACTGCATACAAAAATATCTAGTAGCACTAAATATCTTATTTAAATTTGATTGATGGTTGGTATGATGAATTAAATGAGTATGGTGGGTTGTCATGTACATTTTGGGGAAAATTATCAAGGTTCATTTATAAGCTAGCATGAGAAGAAAGACTTTGAATTTTATTTATCGTTATTTTATGTAAGTCATTTATATTTTAGTTTATTCCAAAATTCTAGATAAGAGAGGTTGATGGATAATAATGAGGGTGGTTGAAGATACTTGGGGAAGGGGTTATGGAAAATTGATAAATAGGAAGAGGAAGTGGTGATGAAAGGAGGTTGAAATGTTGGATAATTATTGGAAGGTATATTTCTTGTGATAATCTTCTTATAGGATATGTGCTTTTTTGTTCTTGAAGTCACGAGCATGAAGGTGGTGCAAACCCCCACCACCTCCTAGGGATCACGCAACCTATTGGTCTAGGATCAATTGTCTTCAGAGATGAATTAAATCTTAGATCCTTGCTAGATCCTCTTTTAATGTTCATAGGCCCCTTTAAAAACCTCCTTGGTTACAAGTCCCTACAAATCTGAACCCCACAAACTACTTAATATGACCCCTTTTTCCCTTAATAATCAAATTTGTGCTCTAGCCCTTTAACGTTGGCCAAAATCTCATGTGACCGTGGGATATGAACACACGTCTAACGAAAATGTGCTACTTCGGCGCTCCGTAGTTTTGGGCTCCGAGATTTCTACTCTTGACACCTTCCAAAACCTCTGAACGCCAAATTGGTGAACACCCCGAACAACTATGAGATCAATGTTCCATAATCCGCGCACTTCATATATGGCTCACAGAAAAATTTAGAACTCTAGGCTTTGAGAGTTCCCCCTACTCCAATACATCATACCCACAAATTGATGAACATCGAATTTGCATATCAAACGACTGTTCTCTCATCATGGATCAACGGTTCGTGCTCACTCCGGGCTTCGGGCTTTAGATATCTTCACGTTATAAACTGCACTTCCCCCTTAATCCAAGAATGATTAACTTCTGAATAGGCTTGGGGATCAACGATCCAACTCCATTCTATATCTACGGTATGGAATCACTACAGGCTCTGGGACTTCAGATCTCTCCACTGAAAAACACTCCAAATCCTCCGAACAATGAATTGGCGAATTATTCAGAGGCTCACAGATCAACGATCCATGACTTTCCAACAGATAACCTCTATGATCTCTTCATAACTCCAGGATTTGGGAATTATTTCACCCTATCACTAACAACTCTCCAGATCTTTGAATTTCCTAACTGACGAAGGGTTGGGATCCACGATCCATTTGTCCTTCCCAAATGATGGTTGATATCTACTCCAGCCTTCAGGCCTTTGGGAGTTCTCGTACCAAAATAATTTACACCTACGTTCTCTCGGACTTCCGGACTTCCAGGTAACTGCTTATCTATGGACACATGTCCTCGTCTACCAATGGTCCATATTAACTTCAGACCCTGGGACTTCAGGAAATTTCTGACCCAAAGCGACTCACCTCCTAATTCCTCCAGAGTGCTAATTCTCCGAACACATGATCTATCGACACGTGTACCTGAATTCAATGGTCAGTATATGATCCAGGCTTCGGAGGTTCAGGGTTTTCTCCTCCTGTCTGCACCATGACCCAACTCTACTGTAGTGACGCACTCCCGAAATGTGCTTGATCTGCTTACACATGGACTTATAACTGATGCTCAAGATTAATTTTAGACTCTGGGACTTATGGGAATTTTCTCCCTCTGCAACACACACCTAAATTCTACCGAAGTAGTGAAGTCTGAAGGAATCAAAGGTTTATCGGTCATGAACCTTACCTGGATCCAACATTGGTTGATCCTTGCAATCATATCCAACAACGAGGATCTGTTCTCCTTTCCTATGCGCTCCTCCTCTAATGCAACTCTTCTTTCCTTCCAACGAAGAATTTCTCAAACTCTCAATGGCTTGGTATTTGAATCTTATTCTACAAGGTTGACTCCTTTGTTCTCTACTCGCATCTTGAAAATGCTACTCCTCCTGAGCTTTGTTCAACACTTCAGATGTGTGAAGTGTGGGCACACACCTTGCACTTCTCCTGCAGTATAGAACTTAGATTTCCTTTTGGTGCACTCTTGCGCTAACTCCCTTGAGCTATCAAACCTATAGATGGTTCGACGTCCACATCCCTTGCTTTGGAACTGTGCACATTGACACTATCTCTCCTGAGCTTGTAATTGATCTAACTTCAAAGGGTTCATTCCCCTTGTTCTCTTCGGATAACCTCTTGTGCCCTCTTGGCACTCTGCCCTCTTTCTTATGAGATTTACCAACACTTTAACAATATGTTAGCTTCACATACTCCTTGCACTTATCTCCTGAGTCTTGGACTTGAAAGACTCACCTGTGCACTCCTTGTGCTGGCTCTCAGAGTTCTCAATAACTTTAGTGTGCACTCCTTGCACATCATTCCCTTGAGATTTCACACTGCTATGAGTGTATGTGCACTCCTTGTGCTCGCTCTTTGCAGTACTTGTACTATCCCTTCTAAGTTTATGAATAGTTTTGGTGTGCCCACCTGGGATGCTCTTCATAGAACTCATTGCACTAGCCTTTTAGAGTTTTATAACAACTCTAAGGTGCACTCCTTGCATTGTCATGAGAGCCCATAACACTCAAAATCCTACAAACATAGAATTCTATCTATTCCTGCAAAGGAAACAATTATCCATCCATGGCATTCACCCATACACAATAAACATTCAGAAAAAAAAAATTAAAAAATTAAACACATGTTCATTCACAAAATACACACACAAAAACTCATATGTAGGGAAATCTACTTTTGTATTAAAATTGTATGTTCTTTACAATGTGTACAAGACTGGACTAGAACAGAGTCTCAGTTATTTCTCTCAAAAACTACCAACAAATCTTTACAACTCTCCTGAACAACCTCTTTTGGGTAGAGATTACATACATTTATACATGAGGGGGCTTCTCGAGCCTCCCCTCCAGATCATCTTAGTTCTTTCATTTCACAATAAAAGCAACCCACCACTAAGTTTATTACATTAAATGGATAATTACAATCCATATATGAGTCGATGCTCGAGATCTATACAAATACAAGCTATTTAAAGGTGACTTTACACTCATCCTTACACATTACAGTGGCTCAACCTTCCTAGAGCCTTTCAAACTTTGATTACATTAAATTACATTAAAAATTTGAGATTTAAACTAAAAAATGAGAAGACTCGTGCTTCTTTCTCTTTGGGATCCACTCCCTCATAATGCATTGCTACGCTGGCTGCTGACACACTTATGAGTTGGAGTGATGTTATTGAGATCCTCCTAGGTCCCAAACTTCATTCTGGAGTTGTCCATTTGCTCCTCTGCTTTGTTGTTGTTCCTGCTATCATGCTGCTACTGCAGGCTCTCCTCTTGTCATCCTCCACCTATTGCTGAATGTCTTCTTTTCTGATTCGAACATCAACCTCCTTATCTCCTCTATCTCCTTCTCTTCATAAATTTCCAACTTGACTTGTTGGATGAGCCTCCTCTGGGTTATCTCTCCTTATCCTAGAGCTTCCACTTCTTCACATAGATCAAAGGAAAGATCATTCTGATCTCCCATGTCGACTTCATCTCCTGTGGCATAGGCTTGCCACTCCACTGCAGACTCCAATTACAAAAAAATATTACTAAGATTCTTCTCGACCATCTCCTCTGATAGTTTTGTTTTTGCTAGTTCCTCTGCTCTTCTGTCATCTCTATGTGCTGGCATAAGTCCAGCTTTATCCAGCTGCTCCTCAGGTTGAAATTATTATCCACTCCTAATGACCGCATCCTTTTGGCAGTATACGAGATATTCGACTGATCTCTTCTCATCTTCATCGAGGTTGTCTCCAATTTTTGGTTCAAAGATGAAAGCCATCTTCTCCTTTGTGTCATTGAGGTTTTCCACTTGCCTCAACCACCTCCTCTATATCTGCTTCTGCTCCCTGTAAATCAACTGCTATATAGGCCACTTCACCTTCTACTTCATGAGCCACTCATATCTCCAGCTCTCGAATGCTTCTTGCTGCATCCTCAACATCAACCCGATGAGCTCCTCTTTGGTCTCATTGAGCTCTCTATCCATCTCCTCTTTGCTCATCTTCTTACAGTATCCTCTTTGAACTTGTCTATGGCCTTCAGTATCCATTTTAATCCTCTACCTACCCTCCTGGAAAGTCTTTTCTCTGTTGCACACTTGCAAATAGTTCTTCACACACAAAGCCTCAGTACTATGTTTATCTTCCTTTGCTTGTTGTTTACAAACAAAAATCAAGCTCTGATACCACTTGATGCAAACCCCCACCACCTCCTAGGGCTTCCATGACCTATCGGTCTAAGATCGATCGTCTTTGAAGCCGAATTAGCTCTTGGATCCCTGATGGATTCCCTTTTAATGTTCACGAGCCCCTTTAAAAATCTCCTTGGTTAGAGGTACGTACAAATCTGAACCCCACAAACTGCTTAATCTGGCCCCTTTTTCCTTTAATAATAAAATTCGGGCTCTAGCCCTTTAACGTCGACCAAAATCTCATGTGACCGAGGGATATGACCAGGTGTCTAAAACAAAAATGCTACTTTAGTGCTCTGGAGCTTCGGGCTCTCAGAGTTCTACTGTTGAAACCTTTCAAAACCTATGAAAGTCGAATTGGCGAACACCCCGAATAACTATGGGATCAACGATCCATAATCCACACACTTCATCTATGCCTCATAGAAAAATTTGGGACTCTGGACTTCAAGAGTTCACCTTGCTCCAATACATCATACCCATGAATTTCCAAACACCGAATTTGCAGATCGAACGACTATCCTCTCGTCACAGATTAATGGTCCATGCTCACTCCGAGATTCGAGCTTTGAATCTCTTCACGTTCTAAACTGCACTTCTTCCCAAATCGATGAATGACGAACTTCTGGATAGGCTTGGGGATCAATGATCCTGCTCTGTTCTAGATCTATAGTCTATAATCACTCTATGCTCTGAGTCTTCAGAGCTCTCCATTGCACAACACTCCAAACCCTTCGAACACCGAACTTGCGAATTATCTGGAGAATCATAGATCAACGGTCCATGACTTCCCAACAACTAACGACTGTGGTCTCTTCGCAACTTGGGGCTTCAGGAGTTCTTTCACCCTATCACTCCCAACTCTCCAGATCTTCGAATTTCTAAACTAATGAAGGGCTAGGATCCATAATCCACGTGTCCTTCCCAACTGACGGTCGAGATCTACTCTAGACTTCAGGCCTTTAGGAGTTCTCATACCAAAACACTTTGGACCTCCGTTCTCCCGGACTGTCAGACTTTTGGGTAACTGCTTATCTACAAACACGTTTCCTCGTCTACCAATGGTCCATATTAACTTTGTACCCTAGGACTTTGGGAAATTTCTGACCCAAAGTGACTCACCTCTGAATTCCTTCGGAGTGCCAATTCTTCAAACAAACGATATATCGACACAAGTACCTAACTTCAACGATCAAGATATTCTCTAGGCTTCAGAGATTCAAGGTTTTCTCCTCCTATATGCACCATGAACCAACTTTGTTGAAGTGTCGCACTCTCGAACTGTGCTCGATCTGATGACAAATGGCCTTATAACTCACGCTCAAGATTAATTTCAGACTTTGGTACTTTGGGGAATTTTCTTCCTCCGTAACACACACCTCAATACTGCCGAAGCATCGAAGTATGTAGGACTTAAAGGTTTATCAATCATGCACCTTACTTGGATCCAATGGTGGTTGATCCTTGCACTCATATCCAACGACTGGGATCTGTTCTCCTTTCCTACGTGCTCCTCCTCTAATGGAACTCCGTTTTCTTTCCAATGAAGGATTTCTCAAATTCTCAGCGGTTTTGTCTTTGAATATTCTTCTGCAGGGTTGACTCCTTTGGCCTCTGCTCGTGTCTTGAAAATTCTACTCCTCTTGAGCTTTGTTCAACACTTCGGATGTGTGAAGTGTGGACGCACACCTTGCACTTCTCCTGCAGTCTAGAACTTAGACTTTCTTCTGGTGCACTCTTATGCTAACTCTCTTGATCTATCGAACCTATAAATGGTTCATCCTCCACATCCCTTGCTTTGTCACTGTGCACATTGGCACTATCTTTCCTGAGCTTGTAATTTCTTGAACTTCAAAGGGTTCAGTCCCCTTGTTCTCTTCAGATAACCTCTTGTGCCCTCTTGGCACTTTGCGCTCTTTCTTCTGACATTTACCAACACTTTAGCAGTATGTTGGCTTTGCACACTCCTTGCACTTGTCTGTTGAGTCTTGGACTTGAAAGAATCAATTGCACACTCATTGCATTGTCTCTCAGAGTTCTTAGTAACTCTAGTGTGCACTCCTTGCACAACCTTCCCTTGAGCTTTCACACTGGTTATATGAGTGTAGGTGCACTCCTTGCGCTCTCTTTGTGTACTCCTTGCACTATCCCTTCTGAGTTTATGAATACTTTTGGTGTGCCCACCTGACACTCTCTTCACATAACTCCTTCTTGAGTTCTTGTACACTCCCTGTGCTAGCTTTTTAGAGTTTTCTAAAAACTCTAAGGTGCACTCCTTGCACTGGTGTGAGAGCCCATAACACTCAGAATCCTACATAAAGAGAATTATACATCCATGGAATTCACTCATACACAATAAACATTCATAAAAAAAACAATAAACATTCATAAAACAAACAATAAACACATGTTCATTCACAAAATACACACACATAAACTCATATGTAGGGAAATATGCTTTTGTATTAAAACTGAATGTTCTTTACAATGTGTACAAGACTGGACTACAATAGAGTCTCAGTTCTTTCTCTCAAAAAATACCAACTCTTTAGAACTCTCCTCAACAACCTCTTTTGGGAAGAGATTACATACATTTAAACATGAGGGGGATTCTTGAGCCTCCCCTCTAGATCATCTCAATGCTTTCATTTCACAACAAAAGAAACCTACCACTAAGTTTATTACATTAAATGGATAATTAAAATCTAGATATGAGTTGATGCTCGAAATATGTACAACTACAACCCATTTAAAGGCGAATTTACACTTAGACTTACACATTACAATGGCTCAGCCTTCCTCGAGCCTTTCAAAATTAAATTACATTAAATTACATTAAAAATTTGAGATTTAAACTAAAAAATGAGAAGATTGGCGCTTCTCTCTCTTTGGGATCCACTCCCTCCTAGTGTGCTGCTGCACTGGATGCTGATGCACTGATGAGTTGGAGCGATGCTCCTACATAAGGAGGGCTAAGAAAGTGAAAGGTTTCTTGGAGATAGGAAGATGACTAGGCTCCTAGTTGGCTAGGAGAATTCTATTGTTTCACTATGGAAAAGTGGAAGAAGAATTCTTGGAAGCATTTTCCTACTACTAGCAGGGCTTCATTTCAAATGCTCGTCTTCAACAGACTAGGGAGGAGGTATTTTACCTTGTATATTTTGTTATGTTTCTATTTAAATATTTTAATCGTAAAGTTAACTTCTTATTTATCTTATCCTCTTATTTAGATTCTCATATTTGGATTTGAAATTGGAATATTTAGCATTGGACAAATTGTAAAAGAGTTATGAATAATATGTTGTAGGTTATTCCTTCTATGAAAGTAGAAATTTTGTTTACACTTAAGGCATGTGTTTAAAAATTATCAAATATTATTTAGTATTATCTCATGATGAGGTGTTAAAACAATTGTTTTTAAATAAATAAGTCTTTATCTATTTTCTAAGTTAATTTATGTGTTTAACTATTGTGGTTTTTTACTTTGTGAATGAGAATGAATTATATGTTGTTGTAATGGGTTAGTTAGTTGCATACATGTTTAATTCAACATGTTGTAGATGCATTAAATTATTGGTATCATAATGGTTAATCTATGTATAACTCATAGCTTCTAAGCTACAAGAATTTAGTTAGTAGAAAAATTTTGAATTTATGTGTATTCCACGTAATAATGTTGTTCGGTTAAGCTAGGGGACACTGCATATTGGTATAAGTGATCAAGGCTCAACATAGAGCTTGTATGGGATGAGGCCAATGAGAAATTGGTAGAATTTTTGTTGTTTCATAGTTTCATTATGATGAATTTAGGAAAATAGTGGGAATAGAGTGAAATCCCCAAAATTTGTGAGTAGATCTAAGTTAAAATCGCCTTAGAACAATCAAAGAGGGGCTTCGTAGTGTTAATCCACAGGTCACAGAGTTAGTTTTATCCTGGGAGGTCAAATTTCACATTTTAATGGTGAATGAGAAGTTGAGGAAGTGATGGACCATATTTCATTTAACTCAGAAATCGATGACCAAGATTAATTTTGGAGCAAGTAAAATTTCCAAGTGCATTGACGAAAATTTGAGAGAAATAAAAATTTTTCAAAATTTATAAATTTCATATTTTTTGGAGGAATTCCATACAATGATGATGTGGAGCCACATGGTGGTGCCAATGTGGTATTTTACTCATGGCATGTTGTTATCATGGGAGGCTAAGTCCTTGTAGTCTATGAGTCGCAGATTGCAGAGGGATGGAGTAGTATGGAAATGGGTTGAAATCGAAGGCACGAGGCCGCAAGCCTTGTGGGTCGCGGGATGTGGTGAAACCTTACTGGTGTGTAACGTGATAAGCCCACGAAAAAAGGGCCACATGAAAATTTCATGGGAAGCGAGTATGTGGATGGGAGAAGGTCCGTGGGAGAAAGATTTGCGGGAGAGAGAGTCTGCGAAAGGAAGGTCCACGAGAGAAATCTTTGCGATAAATAGATCCAAGGGGATAAGATTGCAGGAATAAGCTCGTAGGGGATAATTTTGCAAGAAAGGTCTTGTGAGAGGAGTCAACAAGGGCTTGCAGGCTGTAGGTCATGTGGAAATCCTATGGTGTGTTAACTCGATCACCCCATGAAGGTAAAGGGGCATGAAAGGGAAACAAATGTGAAGGTAAAGCATGTTAGGCTTGCAACTTGCAGGTTGCGGGAAGGTATTAGCTGTAGGTAATTTGATATCCAATGGAGAATATTTTGTGAAGAAGAGTCCGCTAGGCTTTTAGGTTGTGGGCCATGGGGAGTCATAAAAAGGTGTCCGCTCGATGTGCTGCGAAGAAGAATTTGCTTGGTTTGTGGGTTGTGGGCTTCGGGGAAGTTTAGATACAGGGTAAATTGATCTCCCTAATGGAAAATGTTTGTGAAATTAATTCCAACATGTTGCAGGTTCGATTCAAAGGACTAATAGAACAATAAATTAGTCAAATTTTCCACGAAAATTGCATTTTTTTTGGAGTTCATCAACTTGTGGGGGCATTTTGAGGCCCTGAACAACGTTTTATGGAATTCAAATTTTACTCAACTATGTGTATCTTCGATGCACATAATTTATACTAACAAAATGAAAGAAATCAAGGAGATATTTTCAACGAACTATTCTAGGCACAAAATAGAGCTTGTATGCAAAAGTTATAGCTAGAACAATAAGGGCATAAATTAAGCACCAATTTGCTTTCGGAGGACAAAACGTCTCGCTCCAAAGTTAATTTGGGGCACAAAGGTAGTCTATGGAAAACTTATGAAGCATATAATACATCCTTGGAGCCATATTTATAATCTGGATATATAAAATATGTAGGAAGAAAAAGAAGACACCTGTAGCATACAATATTAAAAAGGGGAAAATAGTCTAAACTTCCACAGACCATAGCTTCTAGCTCATAGCTTGTATTTGGGAAAAAAATAGTTTTCGGAAAGGTATTGAGGAGGACAAGACATATATCAACCCCAAAAATTGATCTGAGTTGTAGAAATTGCAATCAAATCAAAACAATATGACTGGTGGCATTAAAGAACATAAAATTATGTAATATATATATATATATATATATAATTTAGAGGTGTAGGAGGAAAGGTTTGGTTCTTGTATGAGAACCACAGTCATGAAGGATGCCCAAGGGTTCTTCAACTGCAAAGTGGAATTCATAGGACTACATTTCAGGATGGGAAATGATAAGACATAGTCTAATGGAAGAAGAGGCAGACATGATATTGTAACTATGAGAAGCATGCAAAGAGAAGTGTAGAACTATAGGGAAGACAATGTGAATATTATGAAATCTCAAGAAGAGATACTATAGAGTTTGAATATCTTGCATAGGAAAGCCAATATAGAATTTGGCACAAAGAAATTGGATAGTGATAGACATGTGATAACATCCATATCCCATAGTAGAAGGGATGCACATGGAAATGATAGGAAATCAAGAAGTATGAGTAGGCTTCATAATTCTCCAGGGAAATCCACTAGGAGAGCTTGTGCAAGTTTAGGGCTAGGAAGCAACCCTAGTGTGTCTCCTGTCAGGAGGAAAAGGAGGAGGCCCGATGCAAGCATCTTGCAAGGTCAACTTAGGAAAATCAATCAACCAACTTTTGATGGTGATCACAAGAAGGGATGTTGGTGTGTGGTTTTAAGACCCTAGGTTCAAGTTATCGTAACCAAAAAAACCCTTCATACACTAGCCCTTTCAGCATCATCTACATGCAAATGAAGTCTCACCCGAGGCATCTATTGAGGATGTAGGAACCGAGTTTTTGCAGTAGGGAGGACATCATATTATTCATTCTTACTTATTTGCTATGTGCACATTATCCTATATTTTTTCTTCCTTAGTTACTTCAGTTATATAGTACCATTATAATGCAGAGTGCAACATACACCATCTATTGTAACATTCATAACGATGATGCAGTGATCATATAATAGACAAAGATAGTCTAACATGCATAGAGAGAATATTCATGATTTATCACACAAAATACAAGCAGACAATAATTAATGTGGTTCACCCAACCTTGGGCTATGCCCACAATGAATGGCCTCTTTATCATGCTTTCTGTAATCATTCCAAGCTTGCACACTTCTCTTACAATATATATATCATGATATATTTCTCTCCAAATTGCCTAGCCTCTTTGTAGTGCAAGCCTCTCTCTCTGCAACTCTCCTTCTCCACTCAGACATAGAATTCCTCTCTTATATTCATTCTATTCTCTTACTCTCTTCGCTCAGTGTCAACCTGAATAGAAAAAGACCTAACAACACCAAAACTTTATCTTCAGAACCCATTACATATTTATACATGGACTCTAGGGATCAAAAAACTACTTTGCTTATCCCAAAAACCCAATTACAACTCATTATGACTTATGACAACTCATGGTAGTTCAGGCTTGTTTTTCTTGCTTTTATGTATGCATGCTGATTTTTCACTCCTGCTTGTCGTTCTTCTTGGTTTTTCACTTCTTTATTCTTTTGGCATGCCGAAATGATATCCTTCCTTTTCGCCTGCTTTATCTTCTTGTTTTATCCTCTGCTTTATTCTTCTTCTTTATTCTCTGCTAAGTATGTTCTTACTATGCACTGCACTCCTGAATTTTCCTCTACTGCACACTCTCGATCTTGAATGTGCCTTTACTGCACACTTCGCTCCTACCTCGTCTTATTTCTTCTTTTTCCTTTCATATCCTCCATACTTAGGATTTTCCTAAAAAATGTATCCAAAATGCATGTCCAACAAGCCCCCAATGCTCATGTGTGGCTCGTCCCAAGCCACTTAGGCCTGTTGCGTGCTTTTTCCATGCTTCTATAAACTTTTGGGAAGTGTCCTTTGTTGTCACAACTTCCTTTATTATTTATTTCTTTGTTTCAAAAATTTCCTCTACACCCTGTGCAGTTAGGGTCATAGGCTTATCTTTCGTGTCGTGCATTGCTTGCTTCACTTTTCCTTGAAAAACTGCCAATTCCCCTATCACCTTTAGTTATTCATCTTGAAAAGGTCCTAATCACTGCTGAAGACTTTTCTGCTGGTCCGTTATCTTTTCGATTTCATCATATGAATTCCTTTGTGCCAAAATGAACATTATTCATTCAACAGGTGGGAGAGTTTTTATGCTCTCAAAATCCTTCTATGCCTTTTCCTATACATCTCATAATATAGCTTCTACGACCTTCATTTCTAGATCCTCCATAAGATTTGTCCATATTTTCACACTTTCCTCACAAAGCCTTGCACATTCCTTGTCTAGCCTCTTGATATTTTCTACCGCAGTCATCACTATTCTCTCTCTTCCTTCCCTTTCTTCTGGTGGCATTCCTGGCACAGTGTGTAGTTGCAAGACCTCAATCCTTGTGTGGAAGCTTTTGATGACTTCACCGATTCTCGAGAGTTGTTCTTCCATGGTGTCCTCTACTACTAATGGTACTTCAATAATTTCCTTATACAACTTTTGGATGACCGCTTGTGTCTTCTATGCCATTTTCTCAGCTTTATCCTTCTCTTTTAATGCTTTCTAGGCCCTTTCCTCGAACTCATTCTTCTCCTTTATTTCTATTTCCATTTTCCCTTCAACTTCACTCTTTTCTTACTGAGCATTCATATACTTTTTTTGTGTTTGTGTATTTTTTTTCTGTCACCTTGATCAATTCTCTACATGCTAAATATGTGCGGAGATTTATCTAATGCATAATGCCTACTTTTAAGCTCTATAGTATGCATATATGCATCTGTGACACCAATATTCTCAAGTGACTTAATGTTTTTTATTTTTTCTCGCAGTTATGGTGTCAGGAACTCGATTGCGTCTCTCTCGATTTCTAACGCTCTACACCCAGCTGCTAACTAGGACAAGAATGGATTGGCAGTCTGTGCTTCCATAATCTAACTCATGGATGGTCCTTCACCCGAGACTTTCTGTAGAGACCGTAAAATACAAAATTTAATTCAATTTAGCATATAATTCTTTCTCATACATAAATAATTCATTCGCCATCATATGAGCATATAATATTCGACAAAATTTAAAATTTAACTATAGCATGAAAATAACTTAGAAATTTCATAAAAAAATTACCTGCTTCTGATGCTAAATTCTCCATTGACTCGGTTGTCTAGCCTGCTACTTTGCTGTTGCCTGATGCACTGGCCAACTCTGCCCAAATCGACTAACCTCCCAGCCATCTAGGAGCAGCCTGTCTCGCTCCCTAGCTCTAGGAAACTGAAAGGAATCCTCGCCCCTGTGCCCAAACCCCCCAACAAACTGGTGCCCCCTGCTTCTGATTCACCAAAGTCCACCAAAATCAAACTCCACACACCAAAAATCCCCACAGAGAAATCTCCCACCGAAATATATCCTCCTCCCCCCGAAAGAATGATCCCCCTTCCCATAAGACTTCTCCTGTCATATCCCTCCTTCACCGACTCTTTCCCCCTCATTAATTTCCTTATCCCTTTATTCATTATCTTATCCCCTTATTTAATGTCTTATCCTCTTATTTAATGTCTTATCCTTTTATTTAATGTTTTATCCTCTTATTTAATGTTTCATCCTCTTATTTAATGTTTCTTATCCCCTCCGTATATGTAAGTCTTTAATAAATTAAATTATTAACCCCTTTAACTTATTACCCATGTCATTGAATGTGATATGTAATTAATTAATTAATCAACAGTTATAAACAATTAATTAATAAATAAATATTTAACTAATATTATTAATGCTAATCAATATTTAATTAAAACCATATTAGGACAATTAATTATCAAATTAATTATAATTAATAATCCCTATACATCTATTTAAGCAGGGTTGTTACATACACTCACCCTTCAGGAAACTTCGTCCCGAAGTTAAGGTATCTCATGGTACAAAGGAAAAGAAGCATGGTTCACACATTCATAACAATTAACTGACATTATTAGTAAGTAAGTCAAGAAAACTCATACATACTAGTGTGCATGTACAA
>ML777149.1:910453-925364 GCA_009831015.1 Picea engelmannii
CTACTCAAGGCATCTGCGACCACATTTTCCTTTCCCTTGATGTACGAAATACCAAAATCGTACTCACTCATAAACTCACTCCATCGCCTTTGCCTGACATTCAAATCTCTTTGAGTGAAGAGATGTTTTAAACTTTGATGGTCTGTTTTAAGCTCAAAGTTTTGCCCCACAAGATAGTGCCTCCAAAGTTTCAGAGCTAGCATTACAACTGCCAACTCTAAATCATGAGTCGCGTATAACTCTTCGTGTTTCTTCAACTTTATTGACGCATAAACTATCACTCCTCCATCCTGCATTAACATGGCCCCCAACCCTTACTTTGAGGCATCCGTGCAGACTGTGAAGTCCTTTTCCATATCCGGCACTCGTAGAATTGGTGCACTAGTTAGTAACCTCTTAAGCTCGATGAATGCACTATCACATTCTTTTGTCCATTCATACCTGACCCCCTTGCATTGCAAAGTGGTGATGGGTTTCACGATTTTGGAGAATCCTTCCACAAATGTCCGATAATAACCTGCTAGCCCCATGAAGCTTCTCACCTTATGGGCATTTTTCGGCACTGGCCACTCCATAATAGCCTTTACCTTTTCTGGGTCCATAGAGATTCCTTCGTCGAAAATGATATGACCTAAATAGTGGATCTCTTTCTGGAAGAAGGAAAACTTTGACAACTTCCCATACAATTTGTTCTCTCTAAGGTAGGACAACACCACTCGTAAGTGTTCCTCATGTTCTCTTTCGTTCTTGGAATAGATGAGGATGTCATCTAGGAAGACTTGTACAAAACGATCTAAGTACTTTCGGAATACGTCGTTCATGAGGCTCATGAATACTGCTAGCGCATTGGTCAATCCGAAAGGTACTATGAAAAACTTGTAATGTCCAAACCGAGTTCGAAAGGCGGTTTTTGGGATATCACCTTCCTTAATCCTTAACTGATGATACCCTGATCACAAATCGATCTTTGAGAATACCGCTGCTCCTTTCATCTGATCGAAGAGGTCATCTATTCGCGGCATTGGGTACCTATTTTTCACTGTAGCACAGTTCAAGTCCCTGTAGTCTATACACAGTCGTAAGGATCCATCCTTCTTCTTTACAAAAATTATTGGTGCGCCCCAAGGTGAGACACTAGGCCTTATTAGCCCTAAGTCCAGTAACCCTTTCAACTGCATTTGCAAGTCAAAAAGTTCCGGTGCTGTCATCTGATATGGAGTCTTGGAAATTGGTTCTGCACCAAGCTTTAGCTCAATAGTAAAATCAAGCTCCCTCTCAGGAGGTAACCTTGGTAACTCGTTTGGAAAAACATCCTTAAATTCTGACAATACTAGGTACTGATCTAATGAGGGTCCCTTCCTTTCATTCACTGCTTCCACTACATAAATTCGACACCCTTGCCTCAAGCATCGCTTAACCTTCATAGTTGATATAAAGCATAATGACACTTTTCTCCGTACACCCTGGATCTCTACTGGTCTTCCCTCATCAACGACACAAAGCACCCTCTTTGCGAAACAATCTACCAAGGCTCGGTGAGCTGCTAACCAATCCATTCCAATGATTAGGTCATACGCCCTGAGAGCAGTGACATATACTTTCAACCTGGTAGTACACACTCCCAGGTCTACTATACAATTATCAACACTAGGTCCTACCGCTTGTTTTTCCCCCAAAGCCATCTCGACTTGTTTAAAGTCATCGTGCTCGTAGGCTGCCAACCCATCCTTTTCTAATGCAGATGGTGAAATGAAACTATCTGTCGCACCAAAATCAAATAAAATCTTAACATTGATATGATTTAGCGTACCTGATGACTCCACCACCATGGATTGATGTTCGGCCTGGCGATTATTAACCACCGCGTAAATATGGTGGCTGCTACTTGCTCTTCCCATCGGGGCCTTTCCTTCCCTATGCGCGAATCTTGATTGTAACTCTGGGCAGTCATGCTGGTAATAGGGTCCTCCACATCCCCAACAGGTAACACGATATTGAACCTGCGCACTATTATGTGACTGTCTCTGAAATGAGTTCCTCCCCCTAGAACCCTTGCCCCTAGTAGTTGTTCCTTGAGATGGCCGTGGACTTGTCTGCGTTGTTGGCGATAAACGAGATGTTGCACTCACTGTCACTGAAATCCCTGCGGTTACTATCCTTGGTGTGACTCTGTTACCATATGGAGGTAGCCTTGAGCTCCCTCCCCTGGGAAATGTCCTAGGGGCCTTCCCGACGAATCCAGGACGATGCGGAAAGGTCGACCTCGTACCTCCATTCAAGTTCATGTGTTCTAAGTCCTTAACTTTGCACTAAAACAATCTAATTAATCACTTTAATTAGTCGTATCCACTTTCCTTGACACCATCCTTGAGCTAGACACATATAGCATCTACCAAACTCCTTTACACTGTCAATGTGAGGAAAGTAAATCAGAGGAAGTTGTTCCTCCTTCCTTAAGCATGAATTACAAATTTTAATTATAATTAATCATAATTATAATTATAAATAATTTAAAACATGATCAATTAATCATAAAACATAATTAATTAATCATACAATTAATTAATTATAAAAATTAAACTCTAAATTAACTACATGTAATTTAAATTATATTCAATTTATTAAAAATTAAAATTGAACATTAACTTAAATTATATTTAAAATTTAACATTAAATGAAAATTTAATAGTTTTAAATTTAATATTAATTTAAAATTAAAAACATTTAAAATTTAACATTAAATTTAAATTAAAAACTTAACCATTTAACCAAATAAATAAATAAGAAAACCCTAGTGTGCATGTCCCAAAACACTATGCACAGGGCACCATGAAGAGATAATAAAAAAAAAGATAATAAATAAAAAAAAATTAAACTAAAATAAATATTACATAAAATTAGACATTAAATAAATAAAAATTTAAATGCTAAACGGGCATCGTGGGTGCATGAGGCCCACGTGCCTCTCCCCCTGGGCTCTCATCCCTAAAATCCTACACGTATTCTCTAACAAACCCTAAATGCACTATCTCAACCCTAACGCTCCCTCATTGTCGCCTTTCCATTCTTCTCTCTCCCTCTGCTCTTGGCGTTGGTGCTGGTGTATTTTCAATGCTCTGGTGTCTCTGGAAAACTGAACTTGGACCTGTTTCTTTGCAGGCGCTGGCTTGTAATAGTTTTTTTGAAATACAAACCCTTGTGGGCTCGTCCCTTCGATGGTTTCGCACTGGTATTATCATTGGGTTGTGATGTGTTGTGTTGACTTGTGTTGTGTGGCTTGCAGGTTGCAGGTCGCGTTGTGCAAGTGGACGCGTATTGCCTGAGCTTTGGCTCCCTCCTATGACTTGTGCTTGGTGCGTACTTCCTTTTGATAATCAAAGTCTGTTGCTGTACAACATTCTAGACCTGTAGTGTAAAAGTAACATCCCTTCTGCGCTCCCTTGGTGACTCGGGTGTTGACTTTGATTTGGTGTCCTGTGTTGAATGTTATTTGTGGCCGATAATTGATGGACTTAGTATTTAGGTGAATGGATTAATATTTTCCTTGAATGCTTGAGTTGGAGACTGGGCCGTCAAGTTTTTTTTTTGGATTTGTAACATAATATTATCCCGATTTATAACAGTTTCCTCTTTGGCTTTGTGGTTTTCTTTTTTTTGTTATTTATGATGCGCAACGCACTATAACACCTATCGTGGGCTCCTCCTTTTTGGCTTGGTCACTGGGCTTGTGTTGGCTATTTGTTGAATTGTGGATTCATAATTTGTTTGTGTTTAGGGGTCTGCGCAGTTGAGTTTTGATATGGGTCAAAAGCTGGAATGATGGTGAGAGTACTGGCACTACGAGGTGCGCAAGTAATCATTGGCGAGTTGTGCTGAAATCTATCCACTGTTTAGCTAGTGTTAGGGTTGCTTTGCATGGGATTTTCCTCTCTTCTTGAGGGTTTCTCTTCCTGCATTATTGAAGCTAGGAAATTTATTGAATCTGGGCACCGTTTTACGAGAGTACAAATGGTGCGCATACATTTCATTGCAGCGAGTTGTGCAATGCAGAAGCCCCCCCGTTGTGCAATGCGGTCTATCGGTAAATGTGTGGAGGTTCAGTGCTTGTGTTATGGATTTACGTTTCCCCCGACCTCAGACTTCTCTTTATGAAACACATAGCAGGGGCAGCTTCCCATATGCACAAAATCGATACGAGAGGAACAACAGAGGAAGCCAGGTCCAACAAGGCCTTCCTTAGCTGATAAATATGCTTTAGCTTTTTTTATGGCTCGTGCAGACTGAGCTATGCGCTACATGTGTTTTAGAAATTAACTAACAAATGTAACTTGATCAACTCCCTCCACCACTGGCTTTCTCGTTGATACTGAACATCCACAACCTGACGTCGGTTCTTTCCTTCAGCTTTATAAATCTATCTCTTATCTGCACTTAATTCTGTATACAAAGACGATTCATCTTTTTCAGGCCAATCTTAGCTTTCATATCTTCTAACAGCTCGACCGGGACCCAACTATCCTTTTCTCAGGCCATTCTAGTTTGCCTAGTTTAAACCACAACATATCCCTAATCAAATCGATTAGTCATTTCTTCTACTATTAAATTCTCCTGAACCAAAAGAAAAGCTCCTCGTGGGCACATTAGCGAGATACTAGTCGTTACCGTCAGAGGGAGTGGACGATCTCTAACAAGGCTTTGGAAGTAATACATTACAAGTTACAAATAGAAGAGCAAGTGAAGTTACAAATAGATGATAGACACCAAGAGAAACCGACTTTGTGATAATAAAGCTTCGGGTAATATAAATTAGTGGGTTGATGAGGACCATTACCGTAGTTATAGTAAGGTGCTCAGCTCTGCTTGCTGTGCTGACCCAAGCGTGTAAGATATTCAAAGTAAGGAGTAAATCCAAGCAGGGAGTTCCCACAATTTTTTTTTTTATACCTATACCTTCGCTTGGGCTTGGGCTAGAACCATTACTGTGGCCGACCTTATTTCTTCCTTCCAGGTACTCTCAGACATGTTGACTATTATGCATGAATTTATATAACATTCCTAAACAATTGCATAATCATCATTTTAAGATATTTTCCATGTATGCAAACTATTTGTATCAAGGTTTTCCAATCATTTAAAATTTTGTTGCTACTTTTGTAATTTCAGGTAGAATCAAAGCATCGAAAGAAGTGATCCACTATGAAATTAGAAACAACTATTTGTATCATAGAAGAGGGTTGATTTTTTTCTTGTGAAGGCAGTGTACTTATGTAAGTGTTGTGGACATACATACAAACAATCAAACTACTTATTCAATAGGCATTTTAGTCTTCAAATTTGGCAGTATTGTACAGTTTATGTTTGCACTGTCATGAGTGCATTATAAATAGTTACTTCAAAATTTTATGTAAGTGACAAGGCACTATAAAACCTTGAGGGGATTGATTGTTGTATTCGATAGCATTGGCAGCCCAGCCCTTCAGGTGCTTTGTTTCACTCATATTCCTCTATTCTGCCACCACGTCGTCAATGCATCTTTCCTTGTCAATGTTTCCTTTTACTGAAATTGACAATTGTTCTGCATCTATGTTTATTGGAACTTTATGACTCGAAACTTTTAAGTAGTGCTTTCTTCTACTTCCTTTATAGGACAACATATAAGAAGAATTATTTTAACTATTTGTCTGGTAGCCATTGTACCTATTGAACAGTGGAATTGCCATAATTATTCTCAAAGTTTAAATTTTCTATTGTTAGTAGGTTTTTTAAAGGGGAAAATTAATAGAACAGGTACCTTTTGATTCGTGTGTCTGATATTTATTTTTAGGTATTACTTGCAGGTTAGGTGGAGCTAGAGCTTGGAGCTCAGATTTATACCTAATTAAAGGGTTTCAGGGTTGTTTAAATTTCTGGGTGGGTAGGTAGGCCCTTAAGGCTCCAGATTGTGAACTATAGCTCTGATACCATGTGTAGAGACCGTAAAATACAAAATTTAATTCAATTTAGCATATAATTCTTTCTCATACATAAATAATTCATTTTCCATCATATGAGAATATAATATTCGACAAAATTTTAAATTTAACTACAACATGAAAATATCTTAGCAATTTCATAAACAAATTACCTGCTTCTGATGCTAAATTCTCCGTTGACCCAGTTGTCCAGCTTGCTGCTTTGCTGCTGCCTGATGCACTAACCAAATCTGCCCAAACCAACTAACCTCCCATCTAGCTAGGAGCAGCCTGTTCGGCTCCCTAGCTCCAGGAAACCGAAAGGAATCCTGGCCCCCGTGCCCAAAACCCCCAGCAAACCGGTGCCCCCTGCTTCTGATTCACCAAAGTCCACCAAAATCAAACTCCACACACCAAAAATCCCCACAGAGAAATCTCCCATCGAAATATATCCTCCTTCCCCCGAAAGAATGATCCCCCTTCCCGTAAGACTCCTCCCGTCATATCCCTCCTTCACCAACTCTTCCCCCCTCATTAATTTCCTTATCCCTTTATTCATTATCTTATCCCCTTATTTAATGTCTTATCCTCTTATTTAATGTCTTATCCTTTTATTTAATTTTTTATCCTCTTATTTAATGTTTCATCCTCTTATTTAATGTTTCATCCTCTTATTTAATTTTCGTATCCCCTCCGTATACGTAAGTCATTAATAAACTAAATTATTAACCCCTTTAACTTATTACCCATGTCATTGAATGTGATATGTAATCAATTAATTAATTATTCAACTGTTATAAACAATTAATTAATAAATAAATATTTAATTAATATTATTAATGCTAATCAATATTTAATTAAAACCATATTAGGACAACTAATTATCAAATTAATTATAATTAATAATCCCTATACATCTATTTAAGAAGGGTTGTTATACTTTCTCTTGGGCTATATTCATAGTCTCCAATAGTTTTTGAACTGTTATCAACTGGTCCTGCACCTTTTGGTGATGTTCTGCTTGTTTCCTTGTTGCTTCCTCAATGGCCTTCTCTGTGACATCCCATACTTGGTAGTCGATTATGTCCATGTCATTGTCTGTCATATTATAGACATGCGATACTTTATGTTCTTTCATATTTTTGTGCACAACTATTGCTAGACCCTTCCCCTTGTCTTTTCTTTTCTCTGCTACTCTTGGACTTGTTGGCCGAGGGCCTTAGATTTATGGTATTGTCTTTGTCGTATTACCTCCACCATTATTTTTCCCATTTCCTTGTCCTTCGTTTAGTTCTTTCTTGTCCTTGTCTTTTTCTTCTTTTTCATTTGGTTGTTACTTTTTCTCCTCTGGAACTTTCCAGTCATCTTCCCAGTCATTGGTGATCAGACATACATCATCCACAATTAATTTGTATATGGTTGGAAGCCACTAACATCTAGGGTCCCTTTTGTATTAAATGTACATATGGTTCACCCTTTATTTAAATCGTGTGATATTCTGTTAGGTCTCTACTGTCTGGGCAGTGATGCATGACATCTACATTACTATGTACCTGATCGTGTCAAAGTAGACATAGAATGTAACATTGTTATCTATTTGTCTCCTCTTTTTTGTTGTATACCATAGGTTGGCATACCTCACAACTACATTACCTCTACTGGTTGTTCTCATACATTGGTAATCACCAGGCTCCTTCCATCCAACTAGTGCAATCAAAATGAGAATCCATGCACAATGAAACTCTGTGCCTTTCTCCTGGGATTCTATGCTTTCTATCAAAATTTGGTTTACCAAAAATGTGGCCCAATTCATTTGGACCCCCTCTATGCATTTTTCCACAGCTGCGATTACTGTGGCCGACACTTCGTCCTTTCGACATTTCCTTAGTAATTTGCAGGGTTTCTCCACTTAATGTTTCCAACTACACAACACCTTCCTTCGTCACATGTTGAATCACGTATAGTCCTAACCAATGCATTCAAAACTTTCCTTGATGCTGCATGAACTTATTGTCGTAGAGTAATACTAAGTCTCCCACTTGAAACCTTTTTTTGTTTAATGTGTCTATTGTGCTAGTCCTTTTCCCTTTCCTTCTAAACTTGCTGGTGGAAGCCTATGACAAACTAATCTTCCTCAAGCTATACTAACTGCGATAATCTATCCTCTACTGCGCTAGAATCTGAAAGATCAATAATCACTGCAAAACGTAGGCTAGGTAGAATAAACTCCATCGACATTACTACTTCTTGGCCATATACCAACGTAAAAGGTGTCTTCCTTGTCAACTTCTTTATTGTATTCCTATATGCCCATAAAACTGCAGGAACCCTTAAGTCCCATTCATCTCTCCCTACATTATAGATCTTTGTCAAAACATTCTCCATAATTTTATTAAAAGCTTCTATTGTCCCATTTTCCTGAGGATGATACATAGTACTCTTCTGGTGATGAATTTGAAATTCTTCAGTCAATGTTGGAATTGTCTTATTTAGGAAGTTTGTTCCTTGATCACTGAGTAATATGCATGTAAACCCAAATCATGTGACTACATTATCAAATAGAAAATGGACAGTAGGATCCACGGTGTAGTCTATGACTAATGCCGCTTCTGCCCATCTGGTCAAATACTCTGTCGTAGTGATTATGTACCTCGCTCCTGATCTTCTTGCCGATGGGTTGATTGGCCCCACAAAGTCTATTTCCCATTTATAAAACTCTTGCAATGTAACCTATGTATATAAAGGCATTTCATCCCTCTTGGATGGATTTCCCACCCTTTGACATACATCACATGCCTGATAGTATTCTTTAGCATCCTTATGAAGTGTGGGCCACCAGAGCCCTATGTACAAGATCTTTTGTGCAATCACGTTTCCTACGTAGTGTATTCCTGCAATCCCTTCATTCTCTTATGTGATTATCATAGGCCTTTCATGCTCCAACACACATCATCTCAATATCCCATCTACACCTAACTTGTATAAGTTCCCTGCAATGAGTTGATAGTCTGCTGATTTAACCACTAATTAATTCTTATGCACAACTATCATGTCCGACAGGGCCATTCTTGTACTTATAAATTGTACCATATCTGCTAAGTAGTCATCCACCATATTAACTACGAAGATTTGTGCATCCAACAATATTTCATCTAGATTCCATGCATCTTCTCTTGATAGTATGCGCAATAAGTGATTAGGTCCTGCATTCAACTTCCTTGGTTTCACAACAACCTCAAAATTGTATTCTTGAAACATCAATAACCACATGGATATTATCCCCTCAACATTGGCTTGTTCACTAAGTATTTTAGTGAAGAATGGTTTGTGTACATCTTAAAGTGAGAACCCAATAAATAATGTCGAAACTATGTAGTTCATATACCATTGCCAATCCTTCTCATTCTGTGGTGGTATAATTCTTCTCTGCTATGGAAAAATTCCTACTTGCAATCTACCACTCGCATGGAAAGGAAAATATGTGGTCGGATCAACCAAACCAAACAATTTGATAAGAAGAGGGTCTCATGGAGACAATTCATAGAATATTTTTGGTAGAAATATTTTTCAGAGAATTACTATGAAAGGAAGATGAAAGAGTTCTTTGAACTCAAATTGGGAAACATGACAATGGATGAATATGAAAAGAGGTTCTTTGAGTTACTAAAGTATGCGGGCTTCATAAAGGATGATAAGGTTAACATCCAAAGCTATATGAGTGGGTTACCTTCCTTCTATAGTGACAAGATACACTATGATAACCCCAATAACTTGGAGGAAGCCATAATGAGAGAAAAACATATTTATGAGCATAACAGAGGGAGGCCAATGTTCCAAAAATCCTAGAATGACAAGATGAAAAGAAAAAGGGATCAAAGGAAGAAAGGTTTTAAGCCACCCCTTTTCAAGAAAAACTCCAAAGAAAATCAACAAGGTCAGACAAGTCAAAATGAGCACAAGACAACATATTCATTCGAGAAAAGACTCAGGAAACAACCTGTACAATGTTGGGGATGTGAGGGAAATCACTTATATAGGGAGTTCCCTCACAAAGGAGAAAGAATGAGGACTGTCCACAACATTTAGGAGGCTGAAACAATTGAAGACATGGGAGAAAACATGTGAAAGATTTATGCAGCTTTGGAAAAAAATCAATAAAAATATCAATCCCCCATGATCAAAGTGGAAGGTAAGATTGATAATCACACCATAGCAATTTTAATTGATTTTGGAGCTAGCCATAGTTACATAAACTCTAACATTGTTGAAATATTTCACTTACCAAAAAGTAAGCATGAGAAATATTGGTTGGCCATAGGGGCTAATAGGAAAATCAATGAGTTGGTTAAGGATTTCCCAATAGACATGAATTGACTCAACACAAAGGTAGATGTAAACATCATACCATTAGGTTCATATGATTTTCTAATTGACATGTATTGGTTGGAATGAAAACATGATATCCTAGACTATTACCACAAGACAAGCTTTGCCTTGATGAAGAGGGGTAGGAAGGAAAATTTTAAGGAATTCCAAGAGTTGTAATGATTAGAGAAATTTTATCCATGCAGTTGAAAAAGAGTTTCAGAAAAGGGTGCCAAATTTTTGCATCCCATATGGAATAGGCAACCAAGAATGAAATGATAAGTATTGAAGACCCTTTGGTCTTAAGGGATTTTGAAGATATTTTTGGGGAAATTCCAAGGCTCCCACCAAAGAGAGACATTGATTTCTCTATTTATTTGGTGCCAGGGGCCACTTGAGTGTCCAAGACACCTTACAAAATTGGCACATCAAAATTGAAGGAGTTGAAAATGTAGCTTGAATAAATTTTAAAGATGGGGTATATATGACCAAATGTGTCACCTTGGGTGACCCAGTTATTTTCGTGAAGAATAAATATGGAAAATTAAGGTTGTGTATTGATTTTAGAAGGTTGAATAAGGTCACCATAAAGAGAAAATATATTTTTCCAAGGATTGCTGATTTATTTGATCAACTAAAGGGTGCAAGGATATTTTCAAAGATTGACTTGAGATCAGGTTATCACCAATTGAGGATAAAGGAAGAAGATATCAACGAGATAAAATTCAGAAAAAGATATGGGCATTATGAATTTATGGTAGTGCCATTTGGGCTATCAAATTCCACATTTGTTTTCATGTTCTTGATGACTGGAGTGTTCAGGGAGTGTTGAGTACATTTTTATGCTTCCTTTTTGCTCTATAAACCACACTTTTGCCTCTATATCCATCCATTTTGCCTTCATTTCATTCCATATTTTCCATAAAACAACTTATGCAAGGTATATTTATCATTCTTTGGCTTAAGAATTGACTTTTCTAAATTTTGGCATTAAAATTGAAAATTTATCAGAAATTACAGGATTTGACTAAATCCCGTAGTTGCTCCTAGGTTCGTGTACTTGCAGGGCACCTGGGAGAAATCTAAGACTTAGGTCGTGTTACCTGATGCACAAGGATGGATAATGAGCTATCATCCTCGAGATGTGAGCCTTCCAGATGTTCGGTCAACACTGGTCAAACAGGGCCACTTCAACAGAAAATACCCTGTTTTAGCCTTAAATCATGGACAATTTTGGATTTTCGTGGGATTTGGCCATATATTATGGATCTGAAGGAGGCATTTGACCTTCCTAGGATATTATGGATCTGATCATGATATTTAGGAGATTTATTATCATTTTTAGTTTTGAAACTCTTGTATAAATACTCTTAAGCATAGACTAGTAAGAGAACCTTGATGTGAATGAAGAAACTTTGGATTTTTCACTCTTGAGATTAGTTCTGCGTTTTGTTCCTGTTAATGATATGGTATGATGTGAATTCTGGTGGAGCTCTTTCTTATCTTAGACAACTCAAGTGTACTAGTGAAGCATTGGAGGGCCCCCTTTGCCAAACTAGTACACTCTTTCTTTATGTTCTTTTCAAGTAATCTTTGATACATGTTTTAGATCAGATCTTGCTGTAGATGAGTTTTATTCATATCTTTTTGTATTTAGATGAATTACATAGCTAAGTCATATGCTTAATGTTTCAAATCCTTACTCATATTGTGAATGATTTCTTGAATAAGAATTCAATGTGTGGTTTTCCTTCAAGCATTAAGATAGTCATGAATGTTTTTTGAGTTATTTATGCTTTCAATACTTTTGCTTTAATTTGATGATAGTTGCTAATGAATGAATGAAAGAATACAATGAATTCATCTCTTGAATAAGAGTTTTGTCCTTCTAGCATTTGATAAGTCTTAGAACTAGTTCGAACATCTCTTGAATGCTTACTGTTGATACTCTTTAGGAAAACCATTGCTGATTACTGTTATGAGATCTATGAATAAGACTTCTGAACAGAAGCTCAACATCTCTTCCATATTTAGCCCTTATAAGAGGTTTTGTTTTATCTCCATTAAAGATAAAAGCTATCTCTAAATCCATATACTTTGGATGTGCCTCTAAGTCTTACAAACACCGGATTGAAAATCATTTGTACTCTAATTTACAACAGTAGATTGGAGCCTAACATTTTGGCGCCATTGTCGGGGAGGCATATTTAGAGATAATAATAATAAAATAAAAACATATATATTCATAAAATAAATAAAAAAACACAGCATAAAATTAATTTTAAGTTATGTTTCTTTATGTCTAAACTTAGGGATGATAAAGACATATTCTTAAAACAAAACCCCCCCAAAACTAATCAACCATCTGTAGGAGCAGGAACATCTACAACTGAAAAACATGAATCTATTACACCAACTGCTGGAAAAATCACTTTGGAAGAATTAGAGGAAAAACAACGTCCAGGAAAAAAATTAACTCTCATAGAAAGACAAGTTCTATTAGCTCATGAAGTAAAGAAGAAACAAATACAATCAAAAATCTCTTCTGTAGGAAAGCAAAAAGAAAAGCAAACTATTTTTGAACAAATAGGACAACCTCTTTTTCCAACAGAAATATCTGACTGTACAACATAAAACTTCTTTGCAATGTCAGGAGATGATAGACAAGAAAGGAAGAGAATGGAAAGAGAATTAGAAAGGAAAAGAAATGAAGAAAGAGGAAGGAAATAACGAGAGGATAGAGAATCACATCGAGAAGAGACAAGAGGAGGAGGAAATGATGAAGAGGAGGAAGAAGAACATGCTACATTTGTATTTCCTATAGTTGATACACCAACTCTTTTAGGAGATGACATAAAAATGATGTTCTTCCAAATTTCTTTGGCTTGTCTACTGAATACCCTGATGCTTTCATGTTTGAATTTGACATCATTTGTCGAACATATGGATATACCAATGATGCTCAAAAACTTCGTTTATTTCCTGCAACTTTGAAAGGATATGCATTAAAATGGTTCATGGGGTTGGAAGAAGCAACCATAGTATACTGGGATGACATGAAAAGGAAATTTCTTACAAAATATCAGCCCTATTGTAAGTCCAAAGACTCTAAATAAGATATCTTTAAAATGTCTCAAAGTGAAGACGAAAGCTTAGAAGAATATCTAGAAAAATTTCTCTATAATATGCACAAATCTAAGCAATCTAATATTCCTTTAGATGTCATTCGTACTATCTTTTTGAAGGGAATTTTAGATGTCAATTTGGAGGCTCTTAATTTAATGGGGGCAGGGGATATTTCTCACCTTCCTTTCCCAAAAATTGCTGAATTATGTAAGAAATATTCAAGGGGAAAAGCTAAAAGAGGACGAGGACAAAGAGATATTGTGACAAAGTCAACTAAATCAATTTCCAATGGTGTTACTAAATCAGAATTAGGGAATCTGTTTGAGAGATTTAAAACCGATATTATGAACACATTTGGTTCACAAATTGACACAATGAAAGATAAACAGAAGCAAGAGGAGTAAGATAAAGTATTAGCCATCTATTGTCCTAAATGTAGAAAAAAACATGCACCGAGAGAATGTCCTTTAGACAGAATTCAAGTTTGTGGATTGTGTACAGATAATCATGCCATTGATGATTGTCCAAGGTTAAAAGAACTACAAGCTACTCACATAGAAGAAGGACAAGGAATGGAATCTCTTTATTACCTAGCACCAAGGAAGCCTTGGCAGCCACGTTTCACAGGTATGTCTCAAAATTTTGATCCTCAATTCTCTCAACAATTTCCTCAGAATTTTCAAACTCCTATTCAGAATTCATGGAATGCACCCATGCCTTGGAAAACTTGGCCTCCTCAGTAGATCCAAAACCAACCTCCTCAAGGTTGGCGAGGGTATGCTCAAGGAAATCAGCCATTCCAACAGCCATACCAACAACCATATCAATAGCCATACTAACCTTTTCCTTATCAACAGTTCCAACAGAATCAACCACAAAATTCATATTTTCAGTCATCACAACCTGCACCACAACAACTCTAGCTACCATCTAACCAACCTTAACCCAGACCAACTCAATTACCATCCCAACCAATCTCTAATCCTAATAATAAAGTGGAAAAAACCATGTATAACATTGAAGAAGGACCATCATACTCAATCCTCCCTCTTCAAAATATGCACTTAAGGTTTGGGAATGTTCTACCAAAGGATTCTCCTATTATCATAGAAAAACAAATTGAAAAAGAGGACATTCCTAGAACAAAAAAGCTACCAATAGGCAATCAAATCCAGAAGGGTAAAACATTAAATATCCAAACACCGCCTTTTCTAGAAAGGTTGGTTAAAGAGAAATTACCAATCTCTCTTCCTGAGTTTGATGTCTTAGATGAATTAAGAAATGTCTGTGTGAAAATTCCTTTATTGCAAGCTATTAAAGATATCTCAATCTATACAAAAGAAATTAAGGAATTATGTTCAAAGAAAATTAACAAAATAAGGAAGGATCCACCAACAATTCATGTAATTGGAAATCTAGCAGGCCTAATGTCAAATACCATTTCAATCGAAAAATATGTTGACCCAGGA
>ML777149.1:928075-957142 GCA_009831015.1 Picea engelmannii
TACTCATATTGTGAATGATTTCTTGAATAAGAATTCAATGTGTGGTTTGCCTTCAAGCATTAAGATAGTCATGAATGCTTTTTGAGTTATTTACGCTTTCAGTACTTTTGATTTAATTTGATGATAGTTGCTAATGAATGAATTAAAGAAGACAATTAATGCATCTCTTGAATGAGAGTTTTGTCCTTCTAGCATTTGATAAGTCTTAGAACTAGTTCAAACATCTCTTGAATGCTTACTGTTGATACTCTTTAGGAAAACCATTGTTGATTACTGTTATGAGATCTATGAATAGGACTTATGAACAAAAGATTAACATCTCTTCCATATTCAGCCCTTAGAATAGGTTTTGTTTTATCTCCATTAAAGATAAAAGATATCTCTAAATCCATATACTTTGGATGTGCCTCTAAGTCTTACAAACACCGGATTGCCAATCGTTTGTACTCTAATTTACAACAGTAGATTGGAGCCTAACAGGGAGTACCTGGACAAGTTTGTGATTGTGTTCCTAGATGATATACTCATCTACTCAGGGATAGAAGAGGAACATGAGAAACACTTAAGAATGACGCTCTAAGTATTCAAAGAGAATAAATTGTATTCCAAACTAAGTAAGTGCATCTTTGATCAAAAGAAGATTCACTACTTGGGGCATATTATTTCAGAAGATGGGATTGCAGTGGATCCTGAAAATATAGAGGCCATTAGAGGATGGCCAATGCCATGAAATATGACATAGGTCATATCATTCATGGGTCTTTCCCATTATTACCAAAGATTCATAAAAGGATTTTCAAAGATTGCAATCCTAATCACTTCTTTACAAAATATGTGAGTGAAATTTGAATGGAATTCTAAGTGTGTAGAGAGGTTTCAACAATTGAATGACATTTTGACAAGTGTGTCAATCTTAAAGATTGAATATTTGAATGCATATTTTATGGTGTGCACTGGTGCATGCAAGGAAATGATCAATAGAGACCTCACTCAAAAATATCGCATGGTATGCTATGTATCCTGAAAATTAAAAGAGCATGAGAGGAATTACGCTACCCATGACTTATAATTAACATCCAATATTCATGCATTAAAAATGTGGAGACAGTACCTCACAGGGAGAAAATTTGAGCTAAGGAAAGATCACTGTGGTCTGAAACATTTGTTTGGACAACCAACATTAAACACTAGACAAACTAGATGGCTTGAATATTTGAGTGAATATGAATTTTAAATTAAACATATCAAAGGCAAGGAAAATTAGGTGGTTGATGCATTCAACAAAAGAGAACATGAAATGCATATTTCATCCATCACCATGTACAAAACTAATTTAAAATACATAATTCTAGAAGCTGCAAATTCAGATAAACAATATTTAAAAATAAAGGAAACATTACATCAGTGACAAATTTTAATTATTATGAGCTGAGAAAGGATGGAATGCTCATGTATAGAAGAAAAACATATGTGCCAAATTCTGGTGAGCTAAAAGATACAATGCCGAGGGAAATGCACAATGTGCCATATGTTGTGCACCCATGATATAAGAAATCCATTGCAACTGTAAGAAGCCAATAGTTTTAGCCTAGAATCAAGAAAGAGGTGGCTAATTATATCACTAGGTGTATGGAGTGTCAGAAGGTGAAGACAGAGCATAGACATCCAGTTGGATTGCTACAACCATTTCCCATTCTTGAGTGGAAGTAGGAAGTGGTTACAATTGATTTTATTACAAAGTTTTCAAGAACAGTGAAGCATCATGATTCCATCATGGTGGTGGTTGATTAATTGATGAAGGCTGCACATTTTATTCCAGTAAATACCACACATGATAAGGTAGCCAAAACTGCATAAATCTACATGAGAAAAGTTGCAAGGATACATGGAGTGCTCAAGAAATTTGTTTTAGAAAAAGATCCAAAATTCACATCCAATTTTTGGAAAGGTTTGTTCCAAGGATTTGGGACAAATATAAATCTTAGTACAACGTTGTTATTGGACTAATCGGTAGGTGAAAACACTAACAGATCTCCTTAGATCCACCTGGATCTAGAACAAAACAGGACAGGACATGACTCTTTCCTTAAGTTACGACCATTGAATTAGCTAGTAAGGAGGAACAAGTGACATACCTTTGTATCGCTTCCTTAAGTCTCTGTTGCTCCCGCTTCGCTCCAGTGCTCTCGTGAGGTCAAGACCAAGATAACACAAACCAACCAAAGCGAAGATAGCAAAATGTATTCAATCATCAACTTATGTGTATGATCAAGGAATTACACAATAAAGTAAGAATGACTTTATGGGAAAATGACATGATGCTGTATCATATTAATTGAAAGTAGAAGATGCAACCTGATCGCCTTGATGTCGCAAGCTTCCTTTCGGTGACTCTTGGTTCCAACACACACACTTGTTCTGTCCTTGCATGAAGAAGATCCAATTCCTCTTGATAGACCTACTAGAGTCTCCAAGCTTTTGTTCAAGCTAGGTTCTTCACACAATTCCTTCACCAATCCTTCAATTAATCTTGCTTAACCTTTTCCATGAGAATCCTTTCAATATATAGGAGAGGGTGAGATGGTTACATGGATGAGAATGATCCCACCAAATCAGAGAAGCTAGTAAAATGACAACCATATGAATGCCAACTCATTTTCTAGAAGATTCCCTTCTAGAACCCTCGAGACTTCTTCTCTTTTCCAAGCTTAAAAACAAGTTCACACCCTGTGTATAGAGCAACCTGTGAGAAGTTCGCACCCTAGATAAAGGTGGCCTGTGATAATGGGCCATTCTCACACCCTAGGCCATATGCAGCCTGCAAACTTACTTTGAAAATATGTTTTCTGGAAGGAGATAAATGCCACTTTTCTCAGGAGAAAGTTCTTGTGGGGAACCTGAGTACACCATTGTTAATACATCACCAAGATGACCAAAATCATGTGTAACAGAATGCCCCCCAAAGTATGAGGCCGGAATCAGTGACAGCCGAAATACTTTGTAAACTGCATGGGTGTGTCGAAAACCAGGAGTGCACCTAATCGGAAACCTGCAAACAACCAAGCATATGCAAAATATCATACTAGGTCTGAGGTAGGTATTCCCATACTCAGATCACCGACATATGACATCATAAACATAGGTCATGGCCACCAATCATACACCGTGGATCCATGCTGTCAAAATATCGCATAGCCACCAAGAATACACTATGGATCCATGCAAGAAAATTCAAATTAAGACGACATAGCCACAAGACATACAAAGTGGATCTATGTGTCAACAAATTATACATATTCCATCACAGCCTAGATCAAGAGATGAGACCCAGGGTCTTCAATCCCGTCACCTGAAAGTACGAATCTAACCATGTGATTACATTGGCTGAAGTCAAACATGGTAGAAACCACTTGATTACCGGTCATTGATGAAACCGTTAACAAGTGCGGGGGAAATCACCATTAATGTCAATGACTCCCAAGGTACACTAGTACAATCCATCGAATGTGAATAAATGAGTTGAAGTCAAACATTCGACGGAATCTCCTGATCAAGGGTCAATGATGAAAACCCACCGTCGAAAGCGAAGAAACTTTCCATTGAAGCATGAAAGTTCTAAGGTACCAAATAATTTCTAAGTCTTGTTTCCGGATAATGAGCTGGAGTCGACGGAACAAAAATCATCACAAGAGGGCCTTGATGTATCCCCCATCAATGACATGAAACGAGTAACATATTTTGAAGGTGAAACAGAGTATGATGTAAGTTGAACTAGACACAAGGAAGGCCGACACACAGAGAATTGACAACTGCAGATGGCCGACCCAATAAAGGTTTCAGATGGACTTCTCTTGAACATATGAATGACATGACCAATGATTTGGCAGCACTGAATCAGAGACGACTCGGGATATGACCTTGTAGCAAATCGAATGAGAGACAAATGGATTTCCCAAACTGACTTCAAATAACGAATAAGGGGGTGTCATGTTCAAGAGTGACACTTACTGCCAATAATATGAAAACGAAAACATATCCCTTTCCCATATTTGCCCCCACCATTTCTGGCAAGTACCTCTTTATTTTTACGCAAGCTTGAGGAGGATAACATATGCTTGTTGATGTAAGCTCATCCTTTGGATGAGTCCTCCGGAGTATGTTTAACAAACCCTAGGAAGGAGTGGTTTGGTCCCATTATGGGTCTTTCGATGTTTGTTTAATGAGTCCAAAGATAGAAAAATCGAAGGTTTTTCATGATTATAGAGTCTGGAAAAACACTCAAAAGAGAAATCTCTCAGTTCATTTATCGTAAAATAGTCTGATGAGACCGAAAAAGAGATAAATTATCGCCCAACAGATGCTTTCTTCAAATACTTTAACGAGCATGAAAATAGCAAGGTCGCTCGACAATCTTTTCATGTTTAGAGAGTCTAAAAAGAGCTTAAAGAGGACTCCAGGGGGTTCCTTTTTCGTATAACCTTGTTGAGCCTGAAAAAGTGATAAAAGTGTGCTCTATTACGTTCTCATGTATTGTCGAGCGTGAGAACGGACAAAGACCAAGCTCGAGGTTTTGTGCAAAAAAACCATAAAAAACAATTCAAACATGCGATGAAAAAGAGAAAAAATATCCGTATCCCTCCGTATGGACGTCGAAGTCGTCATGTTTGCAAAAAGTTGCACTCATAGGGGTATTAGGCATTATGTTTGATAAATAAAACAATTATAAAAACCAACCAAAATGGTAAAAAGTAAATATAAGTGGGTAAAAGTTCTTTTTACCATAGTCATTGTAACTTTGCCAAGATTTTAGTCCAAAACCCCTCTTTTGCCCTTGAATTTCGGCGCTCAATTGCGGAAGGTATGAACAACCATTTGGTGAACCATCTCCGACAGTGAGGTAAGCTCCTTGTCTTCTATCTTTTCATGGTTCAATTTTTTATTTTCATTGGTAAATTTCAATCTTTTGAGCTTGTTTTAGGGCTCAAATTTGCGCTCAAGAATTCTCACAGGCTAGCCACATGGGACCTGCGAGAATGCATGATTCTCGCAAGTGGCCCCAAAGGCACCTACGAGAACCTCACACTGTGCCAATGGGGCACCTATGAGAACCGCAAAATGAAAAATTTCTTTAATGTTTGCTCAATGAAAAATGTACCAAGGGTTGCTGACCTTCTTTTTATGGTTCTTGTGTAGGCATTTGGCTGTCACCATGGTTCTGGAATGGCTTGAAAGAGAGCATGAAGAATATTATGCTATTGCCGGGAATAACCTAGGCACTGTTGCTACTTTGCGAGACTGTGGTCTCCTGAAATTCTTTTGGATCCCAGGTATGAGGACTCAAGTCAGGCTGTTGGAGTACCTCGTTCATATGTGGGACATGGACCAACAAGTATTCCATGTAGGGGTCCACACATTGTTCTTGGATATTGAGGACATGTATTTCCTAATAGAACTGTCACGGTGTGGGTACCATGCTAGCTTGACTGGTAGCTGAGGTGGTGGGCTGCCTATGAGTGAATATTGTTGTTAGTACTGTGTTCTAGAGGCGGAAAGAAGCAAAGGGAAAGTGGCCATTTGGGGGGTCCAGGATTTGACCCTTTGCACAATTTTTTTTACCTTTTCTCGTATGGCTGGGAGTGTTGCTCCAAAAATGGATCTCCAAATCTACTTTCAGTATGTCATAGAGTGTACTGAGCCTCAGGTCTTTAACTAGTCAGACACAGTCCTTCGTAGCGTGAAGAGGCAATTGACTAAATGCAGGAGAGGCGACCTGAAGCAATTCGGGTACGGGTCATTGTTGGTGTCCTTCTTTCTTGAGAGGGTTCCCTTGCTGAGGTTGCAGGTTGAGTGGGGTTTACCATCTCCAGAGGATCCGAGGATGCTGAGGTGGTACCTCATGGCCCGACATGTAGCTGGACCAATCATCAAATACAATGATTCATTCTTTAACTGGTTGTGACCACAGATGCTGATGGTTGATGATTATGCCTATGCCAGGTTGGACTTCCGAGGGGATATGGACTTGGCCCTGCCCGAGGGTTCTCAGTGGGGATATCTCGGTAAGAAGTACACATTTTTCACTTTTTAAATGTTTTTGTGATTTTTATCATATGCAAATTTTTTTATGTTTGTCCAAGGTCTAATTACAAAAATTCTTTTTTGATGACACAGACGTGGGGCCTTATCGACCTCCGGGTACTTCTCCTATTCAGTGATGAGGAGAGGTGGCTCCAGTACCATGATGGGATGCCGAAGATTATGAGGCAGCGGAACAAAACTTAGTGGGTTTGACTGCAGACATTCCGGACATGCCTCTTGGAGAGGTCCCACGACGTTATCAGCGTCATACGATGGGCGTGTCAGAGTCTGTTGGCCGACTGCTTCGTAGGGTTTCCCAGGCAGTCGTGTGTTACCGTGAACGTCATCCATGAAGTTACTTTGTAGAAGCTATGAACTTCAGATTTTGAAATTTTGGTCCTTGGACAAAATTTTTTTGTAAAAAAACTTTTTGATCATTATATATACATACAGCTTCTACCAACTTATCTTATGTTGTGTGATACTTGTGATCTGATTGATTTATAAATGACCCAAATGTCTATCTAATACATAGTTAGCTAATGCATCAGTTAATGTATTTAGACATCTAGGAATATGCTGATACTCAATATAATCAAAATAATGTTCTAAGAGGCGAATTCTCAAATATACCCTTAACAAAGTAGGACTTCGAATAGCATAGACATTACTTAATTGTAGTACTATGAGCTACGAATCAAATCGTACAACCAAGTGACGGATACTGAGCGAGATAACATCAATCAACAATTTGATAATGACGCTATACTCTGCAATATTGTTGGTCGCACGGCTGAGGCACACGCCTCGTAGAGTGATAAGTTCATTTGTAGGGGTGTAAATTGCCCACGTAGCAGAAGCAAGGTTCTGAGTACTACAGCTAGTGCCATCAGCGAAGCCAATGTGGGGTAGTGAAGACTCTAACATCTAGAAACCAAACACAATGTATCATAAGGGCAGAGACCAGATAACGAAAAAAGCATACTACAGTAACACACAAGAAGTATGATACAATATAATACAAGTACTCGTGCATAGGTGATATTATGCGTAGTACTTCTTTAAGTACAACCCATTTCTGGGTTCACTCAAAGGGATATTGTTGTAATCAACTAACTCATAAGCTTGTTTCTCCAAAACTCATCTAACAATATAAGGACCTTGCCACATGGCTTCGAATTTTCCAGCTCCTAGCATATCTCGATCTTGTTCATAGAGGAGAACCAGATCTCCTTCGAAGAAAATGCGAGGCTTGAAATGTTTGTCGTATTAGGCCTTGGCACGTTTCTTTTGGGATTCTATGGCTAGGGTAGTATCGCGTCGAGTTTCGTCTAATCACATGAGATACAACAAACATTCTTCCTCTGCAGAAGTGTTTGGTAGGAGTTCGACGACTAGTTTTAAGGAGGGTATCTCACATTCAATCGGGAGGATGGCTTGTAGACCATAGACTAACCAAAAAGGTGTAAATCCAGTAGCAGACTTAACGGATGTCCGGTAAGCCCACAACGTTGAAAACAACATTGTGTGCCAACTTTTTTTGTGAATCCCTATCATTCGTAAAGGCATGGTTATGAGAACTTTATTAATCGCTTTGACTTGGCCATTGGCTTGTGGGTAATAGGGCATTGATTTTTCATGGCGAAGACCCAACTTTTCAGTGAGTTTAGACATCATGAAATTTCTAAAGTGGCTATCGGGATCAGTGACGATAGCCTGAGGAACACCAAAACGAGCTACGATGTGATTGAAAATGAATAATGTTGCGGTCTTTCCAGTATTGTCAAATATCAACATCGCCTTGGCCCATTTTGTAAAATAATCTATGGCTACAATAATGTATCCATGCCCCCTGGCCGAGTGGGGGTGACATGTCATGAAATCAATACCCCATTTCACAAAGGGACCAACGGAGACTACAGGGTGAAGAGGAGTAGGATGTGATCATATCTTATGATTATAGGTCTGGCAAGCGTGGTATTTTTGGACGACGATTATGAAATCGTTAAATAAAGAAGGCCAAAAATACTCTACTCGTAAGATCTTCTAGGCAATAGCATACCCATACATATGACCACCACAGGCTCCACAATGGCAGTCATTTAAGGCTTTCTCGACTTCGTTGAATGTGAGACAACGTCGAAAAACTGAGTCAATCCCACGATGATAAAGAGTATCTCCAAGGATAATATATTGACGGGCTTGGTAGCATATTCGACGCCGGTCAATACTGGAAAAATTGGGCCAGAAAGTCTAGGTTTGGATATATATGATGATATCACCGTATCAAAGATCATTAGAACTAATTAGGAAAAGGGATTCATCAGGTAATGAATCGGCTGCTACATTTTTTGTTTCAGAGTAGGGAAAGTCGCATATCAACTCGGCGAACACTAAGGACTTCTTGGACTTAGCTCGTTCGAATTCCAAGTCAAAGTCCTGGAGTATCACGATCCATTTGGAGTATTTTCCCCCTAGAAATTGAGGCGTGAGAATATGTTGCATAGGGTTGCAATTAGAAATTACCATAGTATTGCGAGAGAGGATATAGTGCCGAAAACGTTGAACTGCTTGGACGGCTTCCAAGGCCAGTTTTTCAACACGTAAATACTTGGTTTCGGTAGGCGTTAGACTTCGAATCAAGTAATAGATAACATGTTCATCATGAGAATCATCCTCTTGGACGAGAACCATAGCGATGGTGTAATCCGAGGCTGCGAGGTAGAGGAAATAATCGCAGCTGTAATCAAGGGGGAAGAGAAGCGGAGCACGTGTTAGGGACAGTTTCAAAGCTTCGAAGGCTTTGTTTGCAATGGGATCCCATATGAACTTAGACCCCTTTTTGAGTAGTCATGTAAATCCAAGAGTTATCTCGGCGTAGTTCAGGATGAAACGACGAAGAAAGTTTGCTTTCCCTTGCAAACTTTGTAACTGGCGAAGTGTAGAAGGAGGAGGGAGATTGAGGATCGCCTTGACCTTTAAAGGATCAACCCTAATCCATTGATGTGAAACAATAAATCCTAGAAGTCGGCCGGATTCTACGTAGAAAATGCATTTGTGAGGATTCAAGCGTATATGGTAAAACCGACAGCAGAGGAAAATGGCTCGGAGGTGGATTGGATGATCGACCCGACGCATAGAATGAGCGGGTAAGTCATCAAGATATGGTTGCATGATGTGCTTGATATCATGGAAGGCATAAGACATAGCGTGCTGAAAAGTTGTGCCAGTGTTCTTTAGACCAAAAGGAAGTTTCCGATAGGTAAAAGTGCCCCAAGGACAAATGAAAGAGGTTTTGTGTTGATCCTCGAGAATAATATTGATTTGATTATATCCGGAGAAATCATCCATCAGAGAGAATGTTTCGCTTCCAGTGAAATTGTCGACAATATGATCGACGAAGGGGGTAGGAAAGTTGTCTTTAGGACAATCTTTGTTAATATCCCTATAATCAACGCATACGCGGATTGTGCCTTGTTTCTTGTCGATCGGGACAAGATTGGAAACCCAGTCAGTGAGGGCCACTGGGTAAATAAAGCCGACTTTGAGAAGTTTCTCGACTTCAAGCTTGATAGCAGCCTCTTTACGTGGGTGAACTGGACGAAGGCATTTCCAGACAAGTTTAGCATCTGGGTATGTCTTAATCTCATGTATCACAATGTCGGGGTCGATACCCGACATTTCTTCATAGCTCCAGGTGAAGAGGTCACAAAACTCTTTGAAAAGTGACGTGTAGGTGACGATTTCATTAGGGGAACACGAAGCTCCGATATGCACATTTTCGACAATTCTAGGTTTGATGGATATGTCGAGGGGAATAGTGGGTGAGATATTGCTTAAGTTCCCTTCAGAAAACACATCGTGTGTGGACTCGAGAATGGTGGAAATGACGACAATGGTCGATGGGGTCGAGATCTGTTGGTAGCTCTCAATGGTGTGTTATTCTAGGAAGATGATGGAATGGTGATGTCCATCGTTCCAAGGGGTGTCTTCCATGACAGATACAATCATCTCGTCCATGGGAAAAATGACGCGGAAAGGATCTGGAGACAAATCACCAAGAGAGGGGTAAAAGGGGTTGCCGATTGAATGGCCTGATAGGCAGATTCGACCGGACTCAAAGGCATTTCGTCGTCATAATGAAGATGATCTCCGGAGTCGGGTACCATCCATGGGTTGTGAGACGCAAGGGTTCTATGAATTGAGGTGGAGATCATGTTGATTGAAGTGACAGGCGAGTGTGGAACATTAGGTGGTGGAATGGGGAAGGTGCCCATTAACGAAGAGTCTTTGAGAAGACCTACACCGACGTTCTCATCTCGGTGGGGTTTTAGCGATGAACGATATGTCGCCAGTACGCATATCCGAGTTAAAGAAGGCTAATTGGTCGATGGTAATTACCTTTTTTTGATGTGGGAAATGTACAACATGAAAAAGAGTCAACACAACTGCGCACATGGAATCAATCCAGCTACGACCAAGCAAAATATTGTAATCGAGAGGAGCGTCAAAGACTTCCACTTCAACTTGGACTGTTTTTCCTTCTAGCGTGATTGGAAATGAAGGAAGGACACCGTAAGGCTTAAAACCGGAGCCATTGAAGGATTTGAGTGTGTTATGGGATTTAGTCAAAGAGGGAGAGCCGATGGCTTTCCAGAAGGTAATAGACATGACACACATCAAGGAACCCCTGTCGATAACAGTTCTACAAATGTTTTTGTCGGAGACAATCACTTGGATTTGGAATGCGAGTTGAGGGGGTAACCTTGGAATATGATCTTCCAAGTCAAAAATTATTAAATTCGTGTCCGTCGGGTCGATTCCATCAATAGCTTTCAACAATGCCTTCCATTGTGTGGGACAACTTTGAAGGACTTCAACGGCTAACATCGCGGAAGGTGCTTGGGCCAAATCTTCAACAATGTTGTAGTTCTGGGCAGCACGAGCATGAGGATTGAAAGTCGATTTCCGAATGACGCCCTTTGGAGGAGGGAGAAGAATTGTTTCAAGGCTCGGTTGTTCAAGATGAAGAGGATCGTTGGTAGGTGGAGTCTTGGGAGAGGGTTGGACCAATGAAGGAGGTATAACATCAACCTTTTCCTTAGAGGGAGAATAATCTTTGGCTCGAGTGGTAAGTGCAATGTCATTCTTATTTGAATCGCTAGTACACATTAATACATAGGATGTAGTGGAAGGGGAAGGTTGGTCATGAATGACCAATTGGGCTTGTTGTTGAGAGGGGAAGGGTTGGGACAAAACGACTGGAGTGGGTGGCTTCATGTCCCCTTAAAGGAACTTAGTAACCTCGACACGTCGTGGACAATCCTTCGTGTAGTGATCATCACCACAGATAAGACAAGGGTATCGAGGTTTTTTCTTATCCCTATCATCAACAGGTGGGGTTTTGGTTCTCTCTACTTGCGAAGTATTTTTTTCCTCCTTATTCTTACCCTTTCCCTTTCTAGATTTGTTTTTACTGGCTGGGGTAGATTGAACAACATTTACCTCAGAAGTCTTGCCAGTGGGAGGGGTAGGAGATAGAGCATTTTGAACATTAGAAGAAATGGGTTTGGGGTTGTTACTTGAGGCGGAATGTGGTTGGGCATGGAAAGTGCCAATCACACCATCGACTGCATGAGAAGAAGCTGGAGTAGTTGAAGTGATGGAAGTGGAAGGACGAGGTGCATCAGGGAGTAAGTCGTAAAGAGTACCCATTTGTGAGTAAACGAGGTCAAGGTATTGAGAATTACTTATGGCCTGTTCTTCCATGACAACTCCACCCATGGCGATGTCATGACCGATGTCATTCACAAATGATTTTGTGAACCACTCTGCTAGCAACTGATCAGGAAGTTCGAGTTTGATGAGATTCCATCTCCGTTGCCACTCATGAATGTGATCGGATATATGAGTGGCTTTGTTTTATTTGAAATAACTCAAAATCTCATTCCCTGTTTCATAACAGATCGATAACTGGTAGTGGGTGAGGAAAGCCATAGATAGGGTGTTGAAGTTGGCAAAGAAACCTCATGGTAATTCTATATACCACTTCGCAGAAGAACCTATGAGAGTTCTTTGAAAAAGACGTAAATGAATAGAGTCATCCATCAAGGAGTTGGATGAGCACCAGAGGTGAAAAGTCATCATGTGATTGTTCGGGTCCTCTCCTACTGTGCAATCGAATTTAGGGATGTTAGATGGTAGCTTGGCTGGTATAGCAGTCCATTGGGGAGAGTGACGGATTGGATCGTTTAAAATCCTTGACAGATCCAGGAGGTCCAAAGTGGCCAAGAAGGGTAATTATCTATTCACATGCGGGTACTGGTGGCTTTGGGGAGGGAGTCCCATTGGAAAACCAGTGGGACCATAAGTAGTATGCATATAATGCGAAGACCCAGGTATATTCGGTGGTTGTTGTTGAGGAAAGTAGCTCATGGTATTGTATCCTTGAACATGGATGTGAGTTTGAGAATTCGAGCCCTAAATAGGATTGGACGTACCTGGATATGGTTAGCCTATACTAGGGGGTATAATGGATGTAGCTGGAAGCTGTTTCCCCCTAGTCGATTGAGGATTATGTTGTATCATATGGTTCCAATACTGGGCCAAGGATGGAGGTATGTTTTGTTCGTAGGATGGGGTCGGTGGGGGTTATCCTCCAATTGGGGGTTGAGTTCCAATGGGGGGTTGTGTTCCAATTGGGATTTTTGTTCCAATAGGAATTTTCCCTACAAGGGGGGGTTGAGTCAAACCTCCTTGATGAAATTGTCCACCAACAAGAATCTGGTAATTTGGTGTAAATGATGGAATGGTGGCACTAGGATTGGTACCACCAATAGAGGATGGAAAAGGTCCTTCGAAAGGGGGTTGAGGAAGTGTCAGAATGAAACCGGGAGGGGAGTGCCCAGAAGATGAGGGACCACTAGGAGTTCTAGATGGGGTTTGTGTAGGAGTGGGAATAGAAGAATTCAACAAACGGTATCCGGGTGGAACTGTCAGGGTGACACTAGGCGAGAGCGGTGTGCCAATGGGGGCTTTACTAGCCACTGTAATCCCGGTGTGAATACTCATAGTATTTTTGTAATGGACCATTTGTAAAGGGAGGGTCAAGATGTGGTCAACTCGCGGTGCTTCTGTACTAGGAAAATAATAAGCAGTAGTAAAAGGTACTGCGTCTGGGTCAGAGGTTTCAGGGAATGCAGGTGAGACGGTGATATCAATGCCTGCTCCTGAACCAAAGAGATCCCGTCTAAAAATGCCAGAAGTCCAAAAAGGATCTTGGCCCTCAGGTCCTGGAAAAGGTTCAGTCAGTGATCCAGAAGACAAAACAACTAATTCTCTGGAAGAATTCACTCGCATAATACGTCTCTCAGAATCGGGGTGAAGTTGAAAGTCCTCTCGAGAATTGGTAATTCAAAACCATTCTAGAGAGTCAGTTATTTCCACTTGCGGAGTGGTGACGTCTTGGACTTCACTCTGTTGAGGAGAGCCCTCTGGTGATATTATAGGCAAGGGTTGAGAACCTTCCAGATTTTCTGGGGATAAGCCCTGCATTCTACGTGAAGGACATGGAGGGTCTATTGTGAACGAATTAAAAAAAATGGCAAAGAGAACCCTATGGTCAACTTGGGTGAAAAAACAACATGCGCTAGTAAACAAAATATAGGAAACAACACCAAGAAAACAAGACCTTCTAATTCCGAAGTCACAAGTTGGTGATGAAATCCAATGTCGCAACAATGAAACGAGAAGGGGCTAGGATAGAGTGGAAAAGTTACGTTGATGACCTGCTTAACAAACTTACACCCTAGTGCAAGCTCCCACACATAATCATGGGTATACCCTCCAAGGAGCCTGAGTGAGTTTGCCCAACGTCGATTCTAGGTACCGTGAAGACTTTCCCCTTCACAGTCACCTCGTGTAAGACCCTAAGAAGACAGGCCACGAAGGTTACCACCGACAACAATAAAGCCCGGGGGGACAGTCGACAATCCGATCCACACGCAAGGGTAGGGTATATAGCTCAAAATCAACTCGAGAGGTGTGGGTATACCTCCAAGTGACCCCTGTAATATGTGCAATCTCTACACCAATATCAACGAAGAAGTGTGAGTATCTCTGTTAATATCAATGCAACCTCGGGTTTGACCCTTGTGTGAGAAGGGCTTCCCAGGAAAAAATGTTGTAAATGGAATTTGACACTCCTTAACACAAGATGATATTGTGTGTTTTGTGCTTTGGAGAGTGTATCTCTTTGCCTATTCCAAAGCTCTAGCCTAGCTAATTGTTGGTGTAATAGAGTCCTAGAAAAGAGTTACTAGTTAAATTTTAAAATTGCGTAATATTATTAAGGGTTGTTGTTACTCAAAGGAAACGAAGATGAAACCGATGTTATGTGTGTTTTCACCTAATTCGTCACTTGGTGAGCAAATAAAGGGTGCTTACATGCCCAGTTGGGTCTTGCTAGGCATGACAGCTGTAGAGGAAAGGGTTAGAGAAATAAAAACAAAACTGTAAGCAAGAATTAAACTAAAACAAACTAAAACTATGAGCATATGGAAAAACAAATAACAAAGACAACAAGACCAATATCACCAATGTTTTGAGCTGGTCTATTGATGAAATCAAAGCACAATGAAGAAAGGGAACTGTGGTTCCTTCTTTCTCCAAAGGAAGGCTCTTGAGGCCCTCACAAACTTGCTCTCCTTACAATAAGAAAATGAGAATGATGGTGAAATAACTCCAAGCACATTCACTCAATGGAGAGGTGAATGGCTCAATGAGATGGTGCTAATGTGTTATTGTCAAGGAGTGAGTCCTTAAAACAATCTAAGTAGCATAACATTACATGAAATTCCTTGAGAAAATGATGTTTCTTCATGGCTTTTTATAGCATAGCATTGGGTGATTATGTAACCCCTTTGAAGTGTGAAGAGGGGCTCTTTAGGGCTTCATTAGGTCTTTGACCAGCCTACCATGCGGATTCAGCTCAGATTTGATGGTCAAATCAGGTTGGGAGCTGGTCCATAAGTGGTTGGGAGGCCGACCAATTCAATAAATGCGCCGTTTAGCAGGTGCGCGGATTTGTGCGCTAACAGACGTGCATCGTGCGCGCATGCGCGCATTGTGCATTCCTGTTACGTGCATATGCACACGCACCTATCTTCTGTAAAGTGCCCTTCAATTTTTGGTTACTTTGTATAGTTTTTGACCCTTTTGCAATGCTGTGAAACTAATTCAGTGCCATGAATGAATTCATTCCTGTTTTGACGATGCTGAGTTCTTGTCGCCATGTGCAGACGAAATTTCAGTGATAACAGATGCCCCCTGATGGATGAGGTTAGGAGCATACGTATAGCTGAAATCCATCAATGTTTCTTTTACTGAGAAGGTTGTGGTAAGAGAGAGCAAGAGTGGGACCATGTAGAGCAATCCTTTGGAGAAGGAAGGAACTGGTAGAACCCGACCTTCCAGAAGGTGCGTAACAATATACAACTGTGTACAAACGAGGCGGGCATGCCCCATGCTCGTGTTATGTAACTCTGAAAAAATGATGACTGAAGTGTTGGTGTAGACAACTGCAGCACCCTCGGGGGCAGTAATGATAAAGGAAGAAGACAATTCTGCAAAGGAACATGCTCTGAACAATAGCCAATGATCGCGGTAATAAGCAGCGACGATGATGCGGGCATTGATGGCCCGACCAAGTTCAGAGGTCTTCGAAAAATGATCATAATGACTGCAATAGTCACAAAGTAAGACCCACCGTAACATGAGAAAGTGCCGACGTCGAATGTTATGGGGGCCAACGACAGTAGGGAGCAATGGTGTGTCACCCTATGCCGTCCGAGATCTCTCATTGAATGGAAAATGAGAATCAAGATATTGTCGCCCTTCTGGAAAATGGTACTGATGTCGAAAAAAGGGGGACGTGACTCCCAGAAGAAAAGGGCTTCGCGGAATCTACTGAGGTGAGAAATTGGCAGAGGTACATAGATGTAGTCAAGAAGTGGGAAGACTCAAGACTGCCCTTGGTTGGAGGGTGTATGAGATAATGCGTGGCCGCAACCATGTGACAAGGGCGAGTGTCAGGGGGATGCCAAGACCGAGGATAAGTTGTGCCAGAGGCGGGACAAGGTGAACAAATTCAGAGGGTAGAGGCAAGTGATCTGTGAAGTACTCTGAAGATATGGATGATGTCAGCAAGGGTAAATGAGAAGAAATGCTCCAACCAAGGGTGACATGGGTTGCGTGTGGCCAAAAAGGAAGCAAGTCGCCAACGGTGATGACAAAAAGGGAATGACTAAAAAATAAAGGTGTTTGTACAATAAATAATGAATAATTAGGGGAAAATGTACAAATACAGAAATGGATGCCCCAGTGTGAAATGAGTGCCCCAGGGAGGGCATAAATTTCTTTGGAAAACAGATGAAGGGTGGGGGCCCCATCGGTGAGTTTCTGTATGAGGTAGATGAAATGAAGATAGGTTCGCAGATGGGAAAACTGATGGTGGATGAAATGGGGGGTTCATGATCCTGCGGAGGTACAGGTAAAAAGACGAGAACCATAAAGAAATGATCTGGGAGTCCATATGGGAAGCTAGCAAAATGAGGAGAAGAAGTATGTGGTTGATCTGCAACATGATGAAAGACTATCAGGACTCCCATCCCTAAAGGGTAATGAAGAACAACATGAGTGTGAGAAAGTGCCAAAAGGTGCTATGAATGGGACAACTCACGTGGGTGAGAATGCTACCGGGTTACAGTACCGATGATGCAAATGGAGGTGTGAGTACTGCAGAGCCGGGAATGATGATCCTAAAGGAAAATATCAGAGGGTGTGACTGGAAATGGAAATGCAATATCACGGGGGAGACTACATGCCAGTGCTGAATATATACCTGAAGGGATGATGTCGATGACTGATGAGCAAGTACCTGCACACAGAACAACCAAATACCCAAAGTGAACTATATCTGAAGAGAATCAAAGATATGAGCATGTATTTGACAAATGTGACTATGCGCGTGCGTACCTGACCATGATACGGAAAAAAGGGTGCCCCGGGGGCCTAGGATGAAACGTGACCCAAGGACAGCCATGATGTAGGTGGTGGGATGATGATCTCGTGGCTGAAGACGGTTTGAAAAATGGACACCTTGGGCTCCCGGAATGGTGAGTGGAAGTTTGGCAAAAGGCCTATATATAGCTGTAGGGCCCACATTGCCACCTCATTTGTACTTGCTGCTACAGTGGCTGGATGAGAAGATTGCACAGGAGATTTGGAGTTTCAGGGAGCCCGAGGTATCTGATCGATGGTGTGCGAGTCTCAAGTTAGTGGTCTGATCATCTTGCATAGAAATAGGTTTCCAATTTTTGGGCAGGGTAGGTACGGGGGGCCGTACAGGGGGTTTAAGAGGATTTTTGATAGGATGTGGGCCCGCATGCGTGGGCGATTCAGTGGAAGGCGCGCATACGTGCGCGCCTGTCCACAGAATAGACGCGCATAGGTGCACGTGGGTAGGAATTTTAAGGCGCGCCCTAGGGGCGCGCCTATGAGTTGGACAGGCGCGCACTAATGCGCGCCTGTGATCTGGACAGGCGCGCTTGTGAGCGCGTCTGTATGATGGACAGGCGCGCTCATGAGCATGCCTGTGCAGTGAACATGTGCGCATTTGTGCACGCCTGTATAGTGAATAGGCGCGCATACGTGCGCGCCTGTATAGTGAACAGGCGCGCATACGTGCGCGCCTGTATAGTGAACAGGCGCGCATACGTGCGCACCTGTGGGTAAGAAAACCGCGTCTTTGGGACAAGGTTGGGGGGTGAAAAAATGATTCTTTTTGATGCATTGGATGGTTACATAAGATGATATAGGACTCTGTGTTGTGTGCAGGTGGCTAGCAGTGATTATGGACATTCGGTGGCGTGAGCGAGACTGGTCGCAGTTACGAGATGCTGTGGCCAATGCAGGGCCTGCGGTGCGAGCGGCTTTAGCAACCTGTGGGTTGCTAAAGTTTTTTGAGTGCCCGTTGATACGGGCACAGGAGTACTTACTGCAGTTCCTGCTCCAGATGTGGAGTCCAGAGCTGCACTTCTTCCTCGTGCGAGGTGAGCAGATCCCCTTCACTGCGGTGGAGGATATATACTTCTTGACTGGGCTCCCCTTCCGGGGAACCCCACTGCCGGCAGAGCCTGTGCTGCTGAGGGATACACACCTGCGGGAGATCGTCGTGCGATATTGCTCAGGTGAGAACTATATGTCTGGGACTATAGTGAGTGTGAGTGGGCTAGATTCCCTGATGCATCGTTGCATAGCGGTGATGATTGTTCGTGTGTATGGGTCACTGGCGACCCAACGGATCAGTGGTGGCCAACTGCTGGTGTTGGAGAGGGTGGTGGTGGGCCGTGAGCGGTTTGCCTGGGGGCTTACGCTGCACACGCGAATGATCGCGCAGTTGGATCTATGTCTATCCACAGGTATAGGAGAGTTCACGTTCGGCTCGATCCTGGTAGCCTGGTTCTTGGAGAGGGTGCCGATGTTGCGCCCTAGGGTTCTTCTAGAGGTGCCAGGGGCACGAGAGCCGCGCTTGAGGTGGTGGTCTATAGTTTTGGTTTGCCACGGTGGTGGTGAAGGTGGGCACTATTTAACGGCGCAGGCGACGTAGATATGGCGGTAGATGCCGCAGGTCATACTCCTGTACCCTTATGCTGGGGTGGACTTCCGGGGGGACCCAGACATGGTGTTGCCTCCTGGGGAGGTTTTCGACGATTGAGGTATGTTTGTGGATTTGTATGTTTTGATTTATGTTAGCTTTTGATATACCAGTTCATATGTGATACAAATGCTGATACGATCGTTTGTTTGTTGTTTTGTGTATGTGAAAATGTTGCACCTCGTGGGCGTGAGGTGGAGTGGCAGAGAGCGCCGGTTCAGCGAGAGCTGGAGAGACTTCCACATGGAGAGAGACGTCGTCGAGATGAGGTCGCGGTGTGACCAGCAGAGCCCGAGAGGGCAGCGAGGAGGCGTCGGTTTGATGATCCCAGTGCAGGGCCATCTCACGCTCCTTCGACGGCAGCCGGAGTAGACTTTGATGATATACGTCGTCGTCTTGAGACGGTGTTACAGGACGTGCCTGAGGGCATGTGGATCCGCATCCAGGACGAGGGGTTCCTGGAGCAGTGCATAGGAGTACCTCCACCATGGCGGGGTATAGTGCGACGAGCAGCTGTGCTCGCCACGATGACTAGTGGACGCCTGCCGCCGGGGCAGGATGGTCCTGCAGGTGTTCCACCACCCCCGCCTGGGGCAGGTGGGGGTGGGCCACCACCGCCTCCTGAGGGAGGAGCAGCTGGGGGTGCGATAGAGGCACCCTGATGGATGTACATTGTACACATTTTGTATTGTATATAGGCTGGTGAGCTGATTTTGTACCGAGGTGTGGCACTGGCCTGCGGGCATATGTATTTTTTGTATGTAAACATTCGGATGGCCGGAGAGGCCTTGATATATATATATATATATATGAGTATACACCTTTTTGAGATCCTAATTTTGTTTACATATGTTTTTTGTTGTTGATGATGATGTTGTCGATTCTATCTATATGCTGTGACAGGATGTATGAGATGTTTATGTATGTGTAGTTTGATGTGATATATGCCAATCTAACACCATGTTAGCTATTTCATCTGTTGTTTGATTCAATTGTCTTGGAATATGTATAAATGTAATGGAATCAAAATGTCGAGATAATAATATAACCTGCAGGTATTTGTGAAAGAGGCACGGATCGCGTACACGGTAAACATTGTTGAGCTGGAGAACCACTAGTTGAGAGTCGAGGAAAACGCTAAGGTGACGAATATGATGATGCTGGGCGTTGGTCAAGAGGCCAATGACAACACTGTATTCGGCTTGGTTGTTGGTTGCTGGTCCCAAACAGATGCCACTTGAATGGAGCATTTCATGTGAGGGGGTATATAGAGTCCAAGCCGCTGAAGCGAGATTTTGTGTCCAACGGCTGGCGCCGTCGGCATAACCAATGTGGTAAGCGAGTGGAGGAGGCATCTATCAATAGCACAAAGGATAGTTTATATGAGGGAAAAAAGATTAAAAATGCTAGAAAAGAAAATAACCTAAAGTAGCATGACTACGTTTAAGCATAAAATTTCTTGAGGTATAACCCATTGACAGGTTCTTTGAGTGTGAGGCCTTCGGGGGAGGCCAGGATATATGCGCCTTTGGTGAGGCAATGTTGGATGATGTAAGGGCCATTCCAGAGTGATTCGAATTTTCCGTGGCCGAAGGTATCATGAGCGATATCATAGGCCAAGACAAGGTTGCCTTCGCGAAATGAACGAAGGTTGACATGGCGATCAAAGGTAGCTTTGGATCATTTTTTAGCTGCCTCGTTGTTCTGTAATGAATCTCGACGATCTTCATCCAGCGACTCCAAGTTCAGCAAGCGCTGCTCCATTGGAGCAGTGTCAGGTAATATCGCAATTGTGGTGCGTAGGGTGGGAATTTCGCACTCGATGGTAAGAGTTGCCACGATCCCATGGACTAAATGAAATGGAGTGAAACCTGTAGCGGTCTTTACTGCCATTCGATAAGCCCATAGCGTGGAAAATAACATATGATTCCAATTGGTTTTGTTTTTATTAACTGTGTGCTGCAACATGGTCTTGAGGATTTTGTTCACTGCCTCGACCTGTCCGTTTGACTGAGGGTAATATGGTGAGGCAAACTCATGAGAGAAGCCTAATCGGGATGAGATTTTGACGAAGATCTCATTCTTGAAGTGTTTCCCATGGTTGGAAACAAGTTGGAGTGGTACTCCAAAATGGGATATGACGTGGTTGAAGAAAAAACGCGCTGCTGTGTCAGCGGTGTTGTTGAAAGTGGGCATAGCTTCGGCCCATTTGGTGAAGTAATATACCGCGACAACAATGTATTTGTGACCATTGCTGGAGGGAGGATTACAAGTCATGAAGTCGATGCCCCATTTACAAAAGGGGCCCGTGGTAATGACAAGGTGAAGAAGAGAGGGGGGAGCTCGGGATTTGTTTGCATAGAGATGACATTGCTCACATCGTTTCACGGCATGAATTCAATCGTGAAATAAGGTAGGCCAAAAGTAACCGGCTCAGATAATCTTTTGAGACGTGGATATACTCGAAAGGTGGCCCCCACAAGCGCCGTTGTGGCAGTCGTTTAAGACTCTGTCGACCTCGTCAATAGTCAGGCAACGACGGAGAATGGTGTCGATGCCCCTCCGATATAGGATGTCTCCGATGAGGAGGTAGCGGGGGGCCTGATGGCGAATACGTCGACGATCATCTCGTGATAGATGGTTGTTGAACTTTTGAGTTCGTAGGTAGACGAGGAGGTCGCCATACCAAGGATCATCTGAGGCGATGTAAAAGAGATGTTCGTCAGGAAAGTCGATGTTGACAGGGGGACTGGTGGTGTCAGAGGGAAGGGCCGTGACAAGTTCTGCGAGAATGAGGGCCTTATTACTCTTTGGTGTGGAGAAATCGAGGTCGTATTCCTGGAGGATAACGATCCATCGAGCGAATTTGTCGTTGACTTTTCGACGGCTGAGCAAATATTGCATAGGGTTTGAATCTGCGATGACCTTCGTGGTGCGAAGCAGAATGTAATGGCGCAGTTTTTGGACTGCGAGGACAATAGAAAGAGCAAGTTTCTCTTCATGTTTGTACTTCAAGGGTGGCCCTGAGAGGTTCTTACTAACGTAGTAAATGACGTGTTCATGATTGTCATCTTCGAGATGGACGAGGATGCCGACTACTGATACAACTGATGCTGATACGTAGAGGATGTAGTCGCGATTGTAGTCGGGTGCACTAATTAAAGGTGCATTTGAAAGCGCTGCTTTGAGATCGTCAAACGACTGTTGGGCATAGTCATCCCAGTGAAAGGGGATGTCGTGACGAAGTAAGCGAAGGAAACCATGTGCGCGTATGGCGTCATCAGGAACAAAGCATCTAATAAAGTTAGCTTTGCCCTGGAGGCTCTGAAGTTTCCATAAATTTCGGGGAGGTGAAATTTCAGTAATGGCTTTGACTTTAAGGGGGTCCACGATAATACCGCTTTGGGAAACAATAAAATCGAGGAGGCGCCCTGCGGTGACACAGAATACACACTTGAGAGGGTTCAAGCGGATGTTATAATGACGGCACCGTTGAAAGATGATTCGTAAATCATCAAGGTGTTGAGTGCACTTCTTAGATCGAGCTATGAGGTCGTCCAAGTAGGCGAGGATGATAGTAGCCAGATCGTGAAAGATGTATGTCATGGCCCGCTGAAAAGTTGCACCAGCGTTTTTTAAGCCGAAAGGCATGACACCATATGTGAAGGTACCCCATGGGGTGATGAACGCGGTTTTATATTGATCAGCTGGGTGGATTTGAATTTGGTTATAGCCATAGAATCCGTCCATAAAGGAAAGAGCTTCGTGGCCGGCGTAGTCATCGATAATTTGATCGATAAAGGGCGTTGGGAAATTGTCTTTTGGACATGCATTATTGAGATCGCGAAAGTCAGTGAAAACACGAATGGTGCCCTGTTTTTGGTCAACGGGTACCGGGTTGGAAACCCATGAAGTGTAAGCGATGGGATAAATAAATCCGGCCATACGTAATTTATCAATTTCGGCTTTGATAGCCGCAACCTTGGATGGGTGTAGCGGTCACTGTTTCTGGTGAACTGGTGTGATATCAGGCCAGGTGTCGATGCGATGCTCGACAATAGACGGGTCAAGGCCAGGCATCTCTGTGTATGACCAAGAGAAAATATCCCTGTATTCCTGGAAGAGGGTTTTATATGCGGCAATTTCCTGAGGAGTGCACGCAGCTCCAATGATGATTTCTTCGACAACGCCATCTGTTATGAAAATGTCGATTTTGATGGTGTGGGAAATGTTAGCTAGATTACCTTCTTCAAAGGCGTCAGGGGTAGGAATGGGATTGTTGAACCAATCGATAGGCCCGGATGGGATAAAATCTTTGGTTTCGACCGTGTAAATGGGGTTTTGGTTAGGAGGCATGAGGGCTTCCCGTGGAAGGAAGAGGGCACGATGATGTAGTGCGTCCCAGGGAGAGTCTGGGCGATGTAGCTCTTCCAGTATTTACTCGTCATATTGGAAATGATGGGAATACAAGGAGTCGTAAGGAGTGATCTCAGCCCTAGTGTGATTGCCCCCTGCTGGGGAAGCAATGGGAGTGGTGCGAGCAGATGATGAGGGTTCACTCGTCATGAACCATATGTTGAAGCACTGAGGGGTACCCATGGTGGTTGGATGGTTAGTGTCCACAGGGGAATGGACAGGAGAGTTGGGTGGGTTACGAGGTAAATCCTCAGATACGCCATCTAAGAACCAAGGAGGCGTTGGGAGTGCCTCAGGTTCAGGTGAAATGACATGAAAATCCTCGAGTGGTGAGGTAATGTCAATTACCGCCGCTGCGAGTTGGTGACGCAGGGTCAATTGACGTTGCCTATATGCGAGGATTATTGGACACTGGTATGTAAAGTGAGCTAATGAATCGCAGAGAGAACAAGGGCATCTCATACATTCATTGACTGTAGTGGTGATATAGCGAATGTCAGTGATGTTTGAAGAGGACGTAGCAGGGCGTGGGATGTTCTGGAAATTCTGGCGTATTGCAGCTAATGTCTGCTGGAAACGAGGCAGTGCGGGGCAATGATGGGTTTAATGGACATATTCAGAACATATAGCACACGTGAATTTAGTCCTCAACCCTTTACTACTGGTTGGTGTGGGGGTAGTGGGACTAGCAATAGTGACGGGTATTGTGGGAGTTTGATTGATGGGAATCAAATTCCATAATTCTGGTAGTGATGGGCAATTGTTGGTTTGGTGACCCTCTTTCTCACATAGTGCTCAAGGTGGTGGGATGCGTGGAGGAAGTGGAGTCGTGGGCTCCTTCTTCTTTCTCCTGCCCCCAGCTGTAGAAGGGGGGGTAGGGAGTATGGGGGTAGTGGGGGTGAGGACAGGAATTGTCATGGGGAGGCCTTCCTGTGTGCGAGGGACCATCTCAGGTGGATGTAAATACCACACTGGGATTGCTAACACCATATTGGGTAGAGTGAGCGTTGCGACTACCTGGAAAGCTTCTACACTGGGTGGGGGGTAAAAGAAGGGAATTTGAGTGAGGGGTCGGGGAACTGTCTCCCAAATGGGATTAGGCCCTTGAGGGAGTGTGGATTCTTGGACCGTAGGGGTCGATGAGTGCGCAGGAGGCTCCTGTGGAAGTGGTTCTGCGACTATTGAGACGTCAGGAATGACTGAAGCCTCCTGAGGAGGATGCGTCTCCTCCATATGAGTTCCGTCAGATGAGATGACGCAGACTTGATTAGGGGGAAGGAGTGGTGATGCTCCATGGTATGTCTCTAATAAGGATGGATCTTTGAAAATCCCAGGACCCATCTCGATGAGTGGATATGTGTCCTTGTTGGTATGGATGAGAGGAAGAATGTTATCGAGATTGGTAGATGGATTTGGCTCATAATGTGAGACCTGGTCGATGGTTACAATCTTCCCGTTGTGGGGGAACATGATTTTCCTAAAGACTGATGATGCCACTGCCTTCATAGCATACATGTAGCTACGTCCAAATAAGATATTGTAATCGAGTGGGGCGTCGATAACTTCGATGTCAATAAGAATGGTTTTGCCCCCGAGTTCCACGGGGACATTTTGGAAGAGCCCTTCAGGAGATGATGGTCGTCCGTCGTAAGCTCGTAATGTGATGGCGGAGGGTATGAGTTCTGGGGAACCGAGCTTCTTCCATACTGTTTTGGACATGATGCAGGTAGATGCGCCTTCATCGATGATACAGCGATGGACGATGATGTTCGGTATTTTTATTGGTATTTGAATAGCGACCAAGGCGGGAAGACGAGGTTCACAGCTATCAAGGTCAAAGGTGATGAGTCGAGTATCAGCAGGGTCGACGGCCCCCATGGAGGAAAGTAGTGATTTCCACTGTGTAGGACAAGTCTGGAGGACTTCCAGAACTGACATGACAGTCGGGGATTGTGCTAAGTCATCTACCAAGCTGTAATTATGAGCTGCCCTAGCCTGTGGATTGTGAAAATTCCTGCGTAAGGGGATGTGAGGGATGCGTAATGGTGGTTCGGAAGAAGGGCGAGGGATCATCAATGGGGGTCCCATCGGTGTAGGGTTTATCTCTGGAGAGATAGGAGTAGACTCAAATGTTGGCGAATACTGACGATTGCGTGTTTGCAGAAGAATTTCTTCCTCACTGGTGAGGAGAATGGTTCGCTCGACTGGATTGTTGGGGTTGTGATATTGGCCCACCTGAGGTGGGGGATGCTGCGTGTCCTGTTGGGTGTTTATCACACCTTGATGTGGTATAGGTTTTTGCAGCATAGTGGGAGGAGGTTGTTGCACATACTGTTGTGGTACCTGCTGAGGGGCAGCTTGTGCAGGGGTATGGGGAAGACTACCCAAGTCTTTCAACCGTTTGAAATCAACGATCTGGGGGCAATGGTGAGTGTAATGACTGAACTCGCCACAAAGAGAAAAAGGGTGGATGGTTTTAACATTATTTCGCCCTGGGTGTTTGTTGTTATTATTGCCCCCTTAGGGGTTTTGGTTCCCTTGGTTATGGTTTCCCCCAGTGGGTTGATGCTGTGGGGGTTGATTCCCGCCTTGACCCGGGTTGTTGTTATTCCTATTCCGTCCTTTCTTCTTGGCGTTGTTCAAAGGTTTGGCTGTGTTCAATCGTTCAAAATTTTGGTACTATTGAGCAGCAAAGGGTTGAACAAAATTTACCCCCGCATGTGGATGTGGGGGAGCCATGGGTTGTGGAGGACCAGGAAACGGGAAGTATGGATTTTGTGGTGGTACTGATCCATAAGGTACATAGGAAGGCTGAGTGATTTCACTAGTACTATAAGCTGATGTTGAGGGGGTGCCACTGTTTGTGGGAACAGGTGGATGTATGGGGGGTGCTGGTGGTGGTCCACTAACAGGTGGAGGTATAGCAACAGGGTATGGCTGTTGATAAGGGGGTGGGGGGTAATAAGAAGTGCCCCCATATGCCGGCGGGTATTGAGGTGTTTCATACATCGGTGGCAGTTGGGGTTGTGGACCATGGTGTGTGGTGGCACCTATTAGTCCGTCTGCTGAGTGAGACATCCCAGGTTTGTCTTGGCCAAATGGCACAGGTTTTGGAAGATCAGGAAGTACTGTGTATAAGTATCCCCCAAGCCTTTTAATCCAATATCTTGACAACAACATGCCGAACTTGGGAGGAACATCAACCACCACAATATCCATGACCACACTTTTCATGGGTAGTTGGACCAACGTCACCACTAGGTCCTTGATGACCCTGTTGGTTTTATTGACTCCCTTCTCAGGTTATTTGAGTTATTGAACCAGGGTTCATGTCATTCAGGGTTCCAACAAAGCCTCTAACTATCGACACTCCTGGTAAACCAGAAGGAAATGCAACACCCGGAAGGTACTACGTCGTCTCACCCGAGATAGCTAAGGATGGTTGACTGTAAGACTCAGGTGTTTACAGCCTAGGACAGTAGGAGATAAAGGGTTTCTTGATTAAGGCCCTGTTCTGCAAACTGTTACTGTAATCTACTTGTTCCCAGGAATCGCATGCATATAACTCAAAATATAAATAGATTCTAATAATGCGTTTGGTTATTAATCAATCGTAGTCATCTATTGCTTGAAAGAAGTTGAAGATATGAAAACATTCAACACATTACAAAGATGTTACCGTGGTTCACCTCTCTTGGGCTACGTCCACAAAGATTTATCTCTTGGCTCTTTTATTATAGTAGTTCTTGATCTTCCTGCGCCGTGCGCTTACAGTTCTCCACAAAAGTGGGTAAGATCTATGTGAGGTGAACTAGATCACACCAGGCTCTGTAGCCCGTGGTCTAATCCTCAAATGTACCTTCCCTCATATCTTTCTTGCTCAATAGATTAAAAAACTCGGTTCATACAATTCAAACCCCTCATGTATCACCAATAGCAATACTCGAGAAAATATCTTGATAACAATCGAAATCTTCATACAAACTAACATAAAATCAACAACAACAACAACTCTCCCCCCCCCCCTATATGATACTTTCGTATCTATATTTATACATTTCGGACTCTTCAACCACTTAAAAAATATTACCAAAACCCTAACCCTTCTTACGCTAGGTTTTTCTCCCATGCACGTGTTGTTCTTCCTCCAGTTGTCGCTTCCCTCTGTGCACGCTTTCTTGCATTCATGCATGCTGATCTTTTTCCAGTTGTCACTTCAGTGTCCTACATGCTTTCTTTCCCATGATCGTCCTTCTTTCCACTTCGTCCTGGTGCCAATAAGCCCCCAGCACTGACATGTGACTCATCCCGAGTCACCTAATTGCGTTGTGCTTCCTCTATCTCCTTAGTGATCGTCTGGAACTTCTCCTGTAATCCTGCTACTTTTGTCAGTGCCTGCGTGGTTTTCTCCTTGATAATATCGATTTTTTGTGCTGCTACTTCTTCGCTTATCAGTCCTGCACATTCTAGTTGAGCCTGTGCTGACTGTGTTCTGGCTTCTTCTTCCTACTCCAGTATTGCTGCTATCTGTTCCTGCAACGGTTATATTTGACCCTGACGCTCCCATTTTCATGTTTGCGCAGTGAGAAGTTTTGCCTATAACTTCGTTAACTCTTGTGTCCCCTTGACTCGTTCTGGGATTGGGATGGTTTTCTATTTCTGCTTGAATTCTTGGATCATTGCATTGATCCTTTCCTCCTCCTTGTCCCATTTTTGGACCTGTGGGTCCTCTTCCAGCTTTGTCTAGAGTTGTGCTGCTTTGTCCAGCAAGTCGACTGTTGTGCTGACCTATTTTTCCATCTCCTGTAGTTGCATTATTGCTTCCTGCTTCCTCTGCTCCTTTACTGCTGGTGGAGTGGTTGGTCTAATCTGTCCACGGAGAGTCTCGATCTCCTTCTGATACTGATCAATTACCTTCACAATCTGATCGATCTTTTCTATCGATGGGAGTTCACTTCCTTGCGCAGTAGTTGGAAGTTTCCCAAAAATGTCTTCCACTTTGTGTTCCAACTCATTCCTACATTCCTTTTCCTTTTGCGTTTCAGATTTGGCCTGTGCGCAAAATGTTTCTAGTGTTTCCTGCTTCTTTGTTTCTTGTTGTAGCTTGACCACATTTTGATGTGCTCGAGACTGTATCTCATGGTCGGCGCTGACCTGCAGTTGGTATAAGATCTTTGTTAGCATCCATGTTAGGACCAATTGGATCTGATCCAAATCCTTTAGTGGTGTTTGTCCCACAATCCCATCCATTTGTAGCATGCTCAGTTTTATGTAAACCATGGAATGTGGTTTCGGAAGAACTGAATCACATTCTCCTGCCTCCATTCTTTCTGTGGTCCATGCACTCGATGGCTCTCTACCTCTGCTGCTACGTGTAAGCTAGGCTTCTCCGAATTTCTTCAAGAGTTGCCCCATTTCTACTAGTTCCTTCTGCAGTTTATCCCTATGGTGTGCTACATGATCAAAGTCCTCTGCGAGAAAATCCTGGACCATTCTGACAATCATCTCGCCATCATCCTCTCGGATTGTGTATTCTGGTAGTGATCTTTGTGCCTTTGATTTCTTATGCGCACATGTTTCTTGTGCCGCTGGTCTCTTAGTTCCCCCTGGTTTCTGTGTGATGGGGTTTTTTGTAGTTTCCTATGCTCCCTTAGACGGGTTCTGTTGTTCATTGGTTGGCTGAGTGGTTTCCGTTCTCCCCTTATGGGTGCAAGCTCTGGATATTTGTTTTCATCCGCTACGTCATGGTTGGAAAACTTGAGCTTCCCGACATGACCCAATAGCTGCAAGTCCACCCATATGCCTTTTGATGTGCGAGGTAGCACAATATCTGTAGCTGGTTTCTTTCGAGGTGAGCT
>ML777150.1:6784-37473 GCA_009831015.1 Picea engelmannii
ATTAATACTTTAGCAATGTATTAATTAATATTTTATAAATGTATTAATTGATTAATACATTACATTATTAATGTATTAATTAATTAATACATTGCATTATACATTAATGTAAATTTTTATTTTTATTTATACATTACATAAATTACATAAATGAATAATGTATTAATATTTTAGTAATGCATTACTACCTTATTAATGTATTATTTTATTAATAATTTATTCATCTGTTAATGTATTAATATTTTAGTAATGTATTTTTTTAAATGCATTAATATATTAATTATTTAAATTAATACAAAGTAATATACATTAATATATGAATGCCATTCATAGTTATGACCATCCGAAACCATGATTATGGTCAACCATAATCAATTATAATCATTTTCAACAAATGTATTCATTTTAGATAAATATATTAATGTATTAAAATACTTTAATTTATACATTATAGTAATGTAATAATGAATTTTTAATATATTAATATATTAATATGTATTACTACATTAGAAATGTATTGTTAATGTATTAGTGTATTAATACTTTATTAATGTATTTAATATATTTATTGATGTATTTAATTTAATATCTTTGTATATTAATACTTTAACAATGTATTAATTAATAGTGTATTAACCTAATGATTAATTAAGATATTAAATTATTAATGTATCTATCAATTATTATTAATATGATAGATTATACACTAATGTAAATAAATAATGTATTAAAGTATTCATTAATTAATACATTACATTAATGGATTATTAATATATATTATATTAATGTAATACATTACATTAACATATTAATAGATCATTAATTTATATACATTAATGTAATACATTAATTATTAATGTGATAAATTAATGGTTGTCCCAAGGCATGTAGGGAGTCAACTAGCAACAACCACTTTATAAAAATGGTTGAATCGACGTCATTTTTCACATTTCCAAACTAATGACGCCAGAGAGACGTATATCAACCACTTTTATAAAATGGTTGTTGCTAGTTTTATACACAGAGAAATTATTTATACAAAATCTTATTATAAATTTAAAACTTATTTATATATAAACAATAACATAGAACAATGAACACACATCTAGATATCCTCCATTTTTGGTTCAATCCCAAGAGATAAAAGCATGAAGTTATCACAAACATGAGAAAGAGAAGTCGACAAGGTTTGAAATCTTGAGATGCACATAAATAAAAAATGAGAGAGATGTTGAGTTACCCCAACTTTCTCCCGAGGGTTCATGGAGGTGGTGTGAAATAGATCGGGCCTCCAAAACTTTTTAAAAAATATAGTATGGAGTGGGCTAATTCAGGAGCAATCTTTTGTCCCGAGTTATTTTTTGGGTAGGTTTTTTGGTTGTTCGTGTTATCAATCCAAGAGTCACTCTCAGACTGCAAATGAGAGTAAGCTTGGTAACATAGATATAAAAATACTTGATTGGTTTTGTGGATTAAGAAAAAGGAAAACAAGGAAGGGGAAGGACAGTAAGTTGTTGTAAATCAATGATGGGCCATTGGGTTATGGAGTCAAGAAAACACCCTTCTCATTAAATGCAATCAATCTGCATATTAGATAAAGGTTTATTGAATACAGGAAGAAGTATATAACACAAAGAAGAACATCCATAAGGAAGAGATCCTCTCTTCATAAATGAATTCAAGATACTTGAATGTAAAAAGTGACTGATAGGCAAAATATATCAGATCCTCAAATGCTAAAGAATCCATTAATCAAAGGAAACCATGATCCTCAAGGTGTACAATTCATTCAAGTAAGAAGAAAAATTGGAAAAGAAAACAAGAGATACAATCTGATAACACACATATCATGAACCTTCAATAATATAAATGTTTACAAAAATAGAAGCCCCTCAGGGTTACAATGATCATAGGCAAAGTGTCTCCTACAACTTTCTCATCTCTCTTGGCTCATGAATCCAACCCCATTTCCTCAAGACATTTCCTTCCTTAAATAGAAAATAACATCCAAATAAACTTAGGAGGTAGAATCTCATCTCCTTCATTGGATTCTAAGCCTTGGAGATAGGTGGCAACAATCAAAGAGACAAAAATCCAACAAACTGCTAATTTTCAGGAATTTGTTGGAAGCCATTAATAGAATGTCTCCACTTCATTACATGAGGCCTTTTCTGGAGCTAAATATTAGATGTAGGTGTCCCTCGACATCTAACTGATCCTTGAGAATTTACTCTAACCCTCCTTGACATGTGGCAACCTCCCAACAAGGCAAATATCAAAACTGTGACCGCTACAGGAAATTAGGCAATGCTGCTGTAAAATAGTTGGGTAGCACCACTTCTATGTATGATATCTCTCAAAAAATAACATATTTTGAAAAACTGAGAGAGGTTTTCTTTATTTTGCATGTTATGAACAAAAACCTCCTCCAGTTTTCAAAAATACTTTCTCAATTGTTTAGAATCCAAGTTTCAAGTTAGTGACTAAAAACTGGTAAAATAACTCTGCACAATTCGTTTTCTGCCAGAAATATTAGGTAGCGCATGTAGGTAGCACCACTTATGTTGCGCCTGTGTGTAGGTTTAGGTAGCAATTTCAAAATGCAGCGCCTTCAATCTTGAACGTGTGCAGAGCAGTTGGTGGTCTTTTATAATGTCGAACCCATTGTGTTTAGGTGTCTTGGTAGTATAGTAGGTTGTGCACTTTACCACTGAGGGAGTTAACACTTTAGCAAAAACCCAAAAATTTGATAGTTAGGCCTCTTCTAGATGAAAATTATTGTGCTAAAATAGGCTCCATGGGGGATAGAGTCCTTCCTGTGAGGCTCTAAGAACTCTTTTAGTTTTAGTGCCTTATCTTAGGGCTGCTCCCAACCTTTAAACTCTGCGATCTTCTTTGATCTGTGACCTTCAACTGAAACTAAATGAAAATGAAAACTGAAACTGACAAAAATGATGAAAATGATGCTTGTTCAACAAGCTTATTGCACACACCTACTCTAATTATTGGGAAAATGAAGCATTCAAGTTACATGAAACAACCAATGAAGCCATTTCATCATTTTTTCAACAGTTTAAAGCTTTGAAATGTGCTTCCTTAAGCACCAGAGATAATTCTTACTTGAAGGCACATCAAAGAAACATTTGGCAATACACTTTCCATTGAAGAAATCAATGATCCTAGGCCCACTTTCTGCTTGTAGATAGGCTGCAAATGGATCTTGAAAAACATCATCAATACTTGCCCCTGCGACATTGCTTTGTGTAAAAAGGAAAAGTATTGCATTAGGTCCTTCCTACACTGTGCTTGGTTGTTGTATGGCTTGTTGATTTTCTTACTCATCCTCAATGGATATGGCCTTGGTCCACTCCTGGTCATCAGGTGTATTAGGAAAAAGGATTAGTGATGCTTGTCTTTCTTTAATTTCAACCTTTCTCATCTGATCACATGACAATTGATCTTGGTTGATTGATGAAATTGAGCTTGTGTCTTCAAGAGGAATAGGGGGTTGATAGGGTAGTTCATCATAATTAGAAGTGTTTGGGAAACTACATTCTTCTGTCTTATCTTCTATTTGTGAGGGATATTCATCATAGCTTGGCTTATGGTCCCAATTTCTCAGTTTCTCACCTTCTAAACTTAGAGTATCATCTGCTTCTTTTTTTCCAACAACAAAAATATGACATGAGGGTTGAAACAAGTTATTGTTTCTTTGATGGGAAGGGTACTTTTCTGATATAAGGTATTCAACAGATTGTTCATGGAAATCATCTTCATAATCATCATACAAAGGTGAATCAATGACCATTTGACTATTAATGGTTGAGTGGATTAGTACAATAGCTGGGACAATTGGTTGTTTAGTGAAAACATCCTCATAGTCATAAAAACTTGGCAAATCATGGCACATTGGCTCATTAACAATAGGAGGGATTACAACAACAACTGCTAAGCTATGAATTTGTTCATGATAAGCTGCAACATTATTCTCATGATGAAATAAATATGAACCTAAGATGACCTCTTGAATTAAAGAATTGACAAAAGGAGGAGAAAGGGAAATGATGGATTGTCCATATTGATCATTCTCTTGGGGACCTAGATTTTGACATGAATGATGCATTTGTTCTTCAAATTTAGGAAAAGCATTATGAAACTCATCATCTAAGTCCTTCTCTCTATAATCATCCCCTTCATCATTACTACTAGAGGAATCACTTGCTAAATCTTGAATATATGATGCATACCCCTCACAACAATTCTCAAAAAGTCTTTCAGCTGGATAAATTATCTTGCAATGAGAATAAAAAACATCATGAAAGTTCTTAAAAGAGAAAATACTAGAATTAGGGAGTGTTCTATACCATTGCCTCGCATCACCTTCCAATGAATACATGAACATTTTCATCAATATATCTTCATGATGGATGTCAAGCTGCTGCATCAAAGCATGAAATTCATGAACATGCTCAAAAGGGTTTTCATCATCACCTTCATAAAATATGGGCAGCATATCTTGCCATTCATCAATTTGAGGCACAAGATGTGGATAACCATCTATGGCTGAGAAATTGAGTGGGGCAAACCTCCTGGCCAGGATAGCCTTCATAGCCATTTGATTTTTCTCATCCCTAGTGGAGTCACCAACATATTCTAAACAATGGAGTCGCCATGGTGAATGTGCAGTCTTGAAGGTGTCCAACTTCAGTCACCATGTAAAGTTGAAGCTGTGCAATGTCGTTCTTCCCAGGGAGCTTTTCAATCTGCTCAAATCCATCCCCAACAACGACACCAATTTTGTTATCAATCCAAGAGTCACTCTCAAACTGCAAATGAGAGTAAGCTTGGTAACATAGATATAAAAATACTTTATTGGTTTTGTGGATTAAGAAAAAGGAAAACAAGGAAGGGGAAGGACAATAAGCTGTTGTAAATCAATGATGGGCCATTGGGCTATGAAGTCAAGAAAACACCCTTCTCATTAAATGCAATCAATCTGCATAACAGATAAAGGTTTATTCAATAGCGAAAGAAGAATATAAGAGAAAGAAGAAAATCCATAAGGCAGAGATCCTCTCTGCATAAATGAATTCAAGGTACTTGAATGTAAACGACTGATAGGAAAAATACATCATATCCTTAGATGCTCAAGAATCCATTAATTAAAGGCAACTATGATCCTCAAGGTGTAAAATTCATTCAAGTAAGAAGAAAAATTGGAAAAGAAAACAAGAGAAACAATATGATAACACAGATATCATGAACCTTCAATAACAAAAATGTTTACAAAAACATAAGCTCCTCAGGGTTACAATGATCATAGGCAAAGTGCCTCCTACATCTTTCTCATCTCTCTTGGATCATGAATCCAACCCCATTTCCTCAAGAGATCTCCTTCCTTAAATACAAAATAACATTCAAATAACCTTAGGAGGTCGAATCCTATCTCCTTCATTAGATTAGAAGACTTGGAGATAGGTGGCAACAATCAAAGAGACAAAAATCCAACAAATTGCTAATTTTCAGGAATTTGTTGGAAGTCATTAATAAAATATCTCCACCTCATTGCATGAGGCCTTTGCTGGAGATAAATCTTAGGTGTAGGTGTCCCTTGACATATAACTTATCCTTGATAATTCATTCGAACTGTCCTTGACATGTGGCAACCTCCCAACAAGGCGAATATCAAAACCGTAACCGCTATAGGAAATTTGGCAGCGCCGTAAAATAGTTGGGTAGTGCCACTTCTATGTCTGATATCTCTCAAACCATAACACATTTTGAAAAACTGAGAGAGGTTTTTTTTATTTGGCATGTTATGAACAAAATCCTCCTCCAGTATTCAAAAATTCCTTCTCAATTGTTTAGAATCCAATTTTCAAGTTAGTGACTAAAAACTAGTAAAATAACTCTACACAATTCATTTTCTGCCAGAAATATTAGGTAGTGCTTGTAGGTAGCGCCTATGTGTAGGTTTAGGTAGCAATGTAAAAACGCAATGCCTTCAATCTTGAATGTGTGAAGAGCAGTTGGTGGTATTTTATAATGTCAAACCCATTGTGTTTAGGTGTCTTGGCAGTATAGTAGGTTGTGCACTTTACCATTCAGGGAGTTAACACTTTAGCAAAAACCCCAAAGTCTAATAGTTAGGCCTCTTCTAGCTGCAAATTCTTGTGCTAACAGTTTGTTTTTAAATTTTCGGCCAATCCAAAATTTTGATCTATTTTTCGAGTATATGGGTTGGTTTAAAATGGGGAATAACCTTTGAGTTAAGGTTATGAAATGTATGAAACATTTATCTATATGAAACTCAAACTACCTCTGAAACTTTTGTTGAATTCAGACCTATTTTTTTGACTGAAAAAAAATAAAAATTTGAAAGGAAATATTTCTCCCAAGTTAACTTACTCCAATATGTATACAAGAATATAAATTGTCTCGTACTTTTTAAACTTTTCACGGGGTCGACTCACTCTTCTTTGGGGTTTGGATTTGATGTTTTGAGTTCTGTGAGTATTAATAGAAATATAAATATCATGACTATTAACCTAAATACCTGCGATTTCCCATAAATGGTAAATTTTTGGATTTATATACCGCGCACGATGAAGAGGTGGTATTGAAGGTGGTGTGGTACAATGGGAGGTGGATTCTCCTCTCCACATCTTAAACGAGTTGTTTCCACTGGATGATGTCACGTGCGCGATGGTCACTTTATTAATTACCTTGCATATTAGACCATGCATCCTCCATTATCTGATCTATTATTGGTTTTCATTCCATTCCTTTCATTTTTATAATAATTACATAATATAATTATATTTATGATTTCAATTAAATTATATATTTATTTGACATAATTAAATTTGTATCACATATTATTAGTCCCTAGGACTATAGCAATGAGTTTGCTATTGATTTGACATTAACTTTCTTTATATTTTAAATTTGTTTGTAAAATGTAATGTTTAACATAAGAAAATAAATAAATATTTTTTGATATAGTAAAAATATTTATTTTTCTCATTTCTAATTGGTTAATATATTTCAAGTCTTATTGTTGTCTTCACGCATTTCAATATTTAAAATTAATTGCATAATCAATAACAAGAGATTCTAATTGGTTGTACAACATATATAACACTTATTACACCACCACAAAAAAAATAAAAAAATTTACAATTCTTAATATAGAAGAAGAAACGAATAGTGATATTGATGTTTTAGATGTGTCATGTCATAACATATTAAAATATTATATAAATTAAAATATATATTGTATATTTTATAATGTATATGTTAACACATTAAAATATTATATGTATTAAAATATATATTATAATATTATATAAGTTACAATATATATTATAATATATATGTGTTWWAACACATATATATTATAATATATATTGTAACTTATATAATATTATAATATATATTTTAATACATATAATATTTTAATGTGTTAACATATACATTATAAAATATACAATATATATTTTAATTTATATAATATTTTAATATGTTATGACATGACACATCCAAAACATCAATATCACTATTCATTTCTTCTTCTATATTGGTAAAATATTATATATATTATAAAATGTGAAATGTTTATTTTTATTTTTTAAATAAGATTTGCATTTAGCTTGCTTAGCTTAACTAGAAGGAAATTCACGTTAATCCCAAAACTATATGGCAACTACATTAAAGTAAAATCATGGCAATATATTTTGTTAAGTACCGGTTATATAAACTATGTGTCATCATGGAGCAATAAGACTTTGTCCATCCCTTGTGAGTCTATGTTGAATTCTTTTAAGAAGTTGATTTCTTTTAAGATTATGAAACTAGCTCATTGTTAGCATATTATTCATGTTTCAAAGTAATCATCATGAATAATTATAGGGTGTTAACTATCATCTTCATTTCCAAATTTACTTAGCAGGGACTAAGCTTCCATGCAACCCTTGTTTAATAATACATATACACTCCTATTATATATATTATCAAACTTATTAATATGATATATCTACTTACATTATATTCTTATACATGTATTAATATATGACATGATATATCATTAAAATCATGTCCATTCGGGTAATTCAGATTATATCTATGCAGTGAATTTTGACAGTATTGTCCACTATATTTATCCAAGGTAAGTTGGTAAGTCAGATGATCTCTATGCGTTGAATTTTGGCAGTATTTTCATGTTTCATATTCTCCTTATATATTTGGAAGTGAATTCCAACGACATCGTATTGTCCAAATACAGGTGCATCACTAGTTCGTTGGTGGTTCAAATAGTATGCCTCCAACATCATTGGTTCATCATTGGTTCGCTGGCGGTTCAAATAGTGCACCTCCAACATCACTGGTTCATCACGAGTTCGATGGCAGTTCAAATAGTGCACCTGCAATTTTGTTCCACCAGTAAGATCGCTAACCTTCATTCCTAGATTCCTATTTACTTTTTTCAAGTAGGAAGTTGATTTGGTACCAATAAAAGATATCTACATTGACAAAAAAATACTAAGTTTGCAAGCTAACAACAAATATAATGTCTATGAGTTTCCAAAAATATACTTTGAAGTTGAAGGCCTATAAAGAGAAAACAATTCAAAAGATTTGAGGTTCTTATGAATTTGGGATCTATTGTGCTATAGTAGTCCCACATTTTCAATAAAAATAACCAATTTTCCCAAACAAAATAATATAGAAAGAGATTCCAATTTAAAATATTTGAGATATTTAGGGGTTTCTAACTGTAAACTCACTTTCATCGGAGATGGACTTGAAAAAACTAGAGAAATTTTCTTCACTACTGACTAATTGGAGCAACTAGTTAGTGTAAAAGGAAGTATGAATCATGAGAAAAAAATGATCACCTGCTAGTTCCAAGGTTCCAGCCTTTTGTCTTCTGTAATCCCTTTTGATTCTCTAGTAGTATAGTTGTTACATAGTATATCCTATTTGCAATTGTAGTAGGCTTCTCCTCTTTAGGAACCTCAACAGAGCACTCTCCTGAGACCCTTTCATTATGAGTTCGTGATAACCTATCCATCAACTACATGCATTGCTACATGATGCACACAAACAATTCAAAACCATGGTTTCAACGACCAAACTGTATCCTTTAATTTTGAGTTAGACTATATCCTAGAAGCATATTATATTCTTTAAGGAAACCAATATGATTCCCAAAGACACTGCAATTTCCAATTTCACTTATTAGAACTCATCTTCAATGGGATTAAGTGGTTTTCAGGAAAACAATATTGAGATGAATTTTGACACTGAAGATGCCGCAGACACAACAAATTTTGATGTTGAAGATGTATATTAATTATATATAATTGAAATTTTATAAATTAAATAAAACAATATGTTTATTTAAATGACTTATGCTTATTTCAAGTACTTACCAATAAACATATGAAAAACAAATAGCCCAACTTATATTCAATAGAGATCAAGGACTCCAACTAAGATGAAAATAATCGAGAGCACGTTACAGAGGGTTTTCCCATGAAAATCCACTTATCCAAGCTTAAGTGACCCTCTATGAATTCTTCAAGGCACACTACATCCAACTTTGGCAACCATTCCACGGGAAACAAAAAGGAAAATGTTAAACATGCAATTAGAAAACAAAGTTCTTTATCTAAAAGAAAATGATACATTGATAGATTCATCTTCTTTTAGATCCTCACTTCATCCAACCATATTAATAAATGCGTAAACAATATTTATGGTATGACTTTTATGTCCAAATAAATGAATATTACTAAATTCCTGAGATAGGTATCAGAAAGGATTGCACATGCAAATGTGAAATCCATGTTGCAACCAGTTGTCTGAATATCATTTCATGTCAAGAGAAGCATGGTTGTTCCTCTTCATCTCTGTTTCTCTTATGCCAAAACCACACTCTTTGGAGTAAGGATCTACGCCCCACATTAATAATTGCGTAAAAAATATTTATGGTATTACTTTTATGTCCGAATAAATGAATATTACTAAATTCTTGGGATAGGTATCAGAAGGGATTGCACATGCAAATGTGAAATCCATGTTGCAACCAGTTTTCAAAATATCATTTCATGTCAAGAGAAGCATGGTTGTTCCTCTTCATCTCTGCTTCTCTCTTCTCTTATGCTAAAACCACACTCTTTGGAGTAAGGATCTACGACCCACATTCGTTTGTTGTCTCACACCGTCCATGACCAACCTTATTTCAGTCTCCTTAAAGTACCGTAGCTCCCTCTCACGTTACGTTATCATCAACTTTCACCATCTAAACCTATCACTATCATCGAAATGGATAATTGTTCCCATTTCCAGCATTCCTTTATTTTATATTCATTCATATGCCCACACTTATCTATCTATCTATCTATCTATCTATCTATCTATCTATCTATGTGTGTGTGTGTGTGTGTGTGTGTGTGTGTGTGTGTGTATGTATGTATGTATATGTATATATGATATTAATAATAGTCTATTTCCCTCGAAACCTTCCTCTTTCGAAAGAAAGAAAACAAGTTGGGTGGTTAGGGTGACAACCAGAAAGCCAAACAAAGTAGAAATATATTTTTCTCTGGGAAGGAATGTTAAGTAGTCGTTGGATAAATCAATCCATCGCACCCAGTTTTGGCTAAGCTTTTTTGTCAAAAAACATTTTGGTGCACCGACTCAATTATTCTCCCTTGAAAGGCGTAGCCACCACTTGATCTCGTTCTAGTTACCACCACAATTTCATTAAAAATATGATTTCCTTTTTCTTTATCATTTCTGCGAAGAGGAAGCTTCTGAAAAATATCTCTTCTCATACCTATTTACTACGACTAAATTAGATTCAAAACGAAGATACTCAACAGGTTAACCATCCAAGAGAAAAGGTATATGAAACAACAAACAAAATCAATAGATTTTTTTTAAATATATTTAAAAACTAGCATATCGATCTTTGAACACAATAAATTTCAAACATTCATATAGATCTCTGAACAAGACAAATATAAAATATTATTATTTCATATGAAAGAAAAATTGAATGAATTTTATATATTATAAATACATACGAACAAACAAGTAAAATAAATGAATAATTTTTATTATTAAAAACCTATAATAAATTTAAAATCTTTTATATAGATATTTGGATACCAGACATTTCGAACTTTAATACTATAAATTAAAGGGGACATGAATTACTTTTATATATGAAATCGATAGTGAAATTACTTTAGAAAATGGTTGGGGAAATGAAATTACTTATATATATATGAAACAAATAGTGAAATTAATTTAGAAACGGTTCGAAGATGGTAAGGAACTATTTCTCGATATTTCTCATAAATAACTTTGCAAGGTCATACAAAAATGTATTTGTGGTGAGTAGTGCACTCCATTTAAAAAAAACATAAAAACAACCATCTCTCTTTATGTAGAGGAACTGAATATTTTTACAATAAATGAGGTTCAATTTTCTTAATAAATTTTAAGAAGGGTGAGGTTTTTTATTTTAGTAAAAATACTTAGAAATAATAGAGAATTAGTTGTGGTGATTAGTTGAGATTAGTTTTCAACTATTTTAAACCAATTCAAACTGAATGTCATTTTATATATATATATATATATATATATATTATTTCTCATTGATTAATTGAACAAAGCTTGGCTTTGGTTCCCCGACCTCCAGGTGCTAGGAGCCAGTTTTCATTATCTCTATTCTTAAGTTGGTATCAGAGCTGAGGCAGAAGAGATCGATTCTCTCTTCTCCGTCTGAAGGAGAGATCTCATCCCTGAGTCTTCTGAGCATCGAGCCGTAGGTGCAGGAGTTAAGGATTTGCATGGAGCTTCGTGGAGAATCTGCGTAGAACTTCCATTATGGAGAGGCAGATCGTTGTTGATCATGGAGCATGATTGGGCCCTCTATCGATCTGCGTGAGAAGAGAGAGTTCACGTGGAGTGTGTATGAAGCTATCATTGCGTGCTTCAAACCCCGAGTGCCATGGTGTCGTTGTCTATTGATTGAGTGTGAAGAGGTTGTGCGGCAGCATCTGCGTGGAGCATACACACTCTTCTCCAATAGAATTGGATGAGACATCATTGTTGAGGAGGATCGTTGAGGAGGATCTTTCATTCTCTATTGCCAGAGAAGGATCGTTGTTGGAGCGTTGAGATATTCCCATTTTTGTCTGTCGCCTCCAAGCTGATCGGATTAAAGTGGCCACATCCCACTAGGAATCTTCTCTGGAAGTTGCTTCCCAGAACTCTCTCCTTCTTGGGATCCCCGGTAGCGTAGCTCCGCGTATATTCAATGCTGGTGACAGAGAAACCTGCGTGGAGAGGCATGGAGATGGAGAATCCCGTGTGGAGAGCACATATTCATTGAGATCTGACTGTTGCGCTATAGAACTAGTCAACCTTTGTTGAGATCGAAACGTTGCACACTAAACGATTTTATCTATGCATATAAACGTTTTCATAATATTTTCTAGAGGATATTTGCAAGGAGAGATCGCTTCAGAGAAGCATGCATGTTAAACGTTTTTATTTCTTTGCATGAGATATATCAAACAAGTTCGTCACGAGATATATACAGTGATACAAATATTGTATCATTTCTAAAGAGTGTAGTGAAGTCGATTCGAAGTTCATGTTGGAGATACCTCGTTCATTTCATTCATGTTGTCTTTTGTTAGATAGCAAGGTTCGGTTATTGTTGATAGAAGAGAGGTCCTCCTCCTCAACGATCTAAATCATGAGGTTGCAATTTTATAGCGTGTGGTGATAAATAAATAAAGAGGAGATATCTTTCTCAACGAAATTTGCAAGGATGGTGAATCTGCTGGCAGAAACCTATCTCAACGAAGCTCACAAGTTAGATGGCTCAAATTTCATCAATTGGAAATTCAAAATGCAAACCTTGATGGAAGGTTATGGCATATGGATGATCGTGAAAGGAATTGAAGCGTGACCCGATGCCACTGCAGTGCGACATCGACAACAATCCTAGATTAGGATAAGCGGGAAAACAAAGCCAAGGTATTGTTGAGAATGTCTGTTAAAGATAGTATAATTCTGCATATTAGAGATGCTAAGACTTCTAGTGAAACCTGGAAAGTACTTAAAGATCTGTATCAGACTAATAATACAAATCACATTCTTTTCCTAAAGAGTAAATTGCTAAGTATTAAAATGGATATAAATGAGAATGTTAGTACTTTTCTTGGGCGAATTAAAGAAATGAAAGATAAATTGGGAGATATAGGAGAAAAAGTGTCAAACACTGATTTTGTCACAATTTCCCTAAATGGAATGCTAGAGGACTATCAAATATTTATAATAGGCCTTGTAGCAAGGAGAAAGCTCATACTTTTGAGGAAATGACAGGTATATTGTTGCAAGAGGAAGAGAGGCGTGCGAATTTGAAGCCTCGGAATTCAGACTTAGCACTATGGACAAAGAAGATATTCCCTAAAGGGAAACCATGAGAAGGAGGCAGAGAAGGAAGTTCATTTCAGAAGAAGTCATTTCCAAAGCCAAATCAAGGTATGCCATCGAATAAAAATGAACCTAAGTGATTCTATTGTTGTAGGATTGGGCATCTAGCCAGATAATGTTATAATAAGAAAAATGATGATGAGGCTAGGCATAAAAATAGAAAACATTCAGAACATTTTGCAGAAGAAAACCCGAATATTGATCCAAAAGATCTCAATTTGTTTGTGTCGAATGATGCACTGTCTGCTGAAACTGATGATGTTGATGCATGGTTTGTTGATTCTAGAGCTTCAATTCACATGACATGTAACAAGAATTGGAATATAAACTTGAAAGAAACACATAATGGTGCCCATATTTATCTTGATGATGATCGTTCTTATCAGATCAAGGGATATGGAGATATTCCAGTAACACTTTTGAATGATACTATCAAACACATTCGCAATGTTGTGTATGTCCCTCGAATAAAGAAAAAAATTATTTTTGTGTCCACAATTATATATTAGAATTTGAAGGTCAAATTCTTCAAGGCACATTGTATAGTGAAGGACTTGCAGGATCTTTACAAAACTATTGCCTCATGAGTCAGAGTTGGAGGTATGTACAAACTTGATGTCACCAACAAGAATCATCAAGCATTGACTTCTGCAACTATGCCTATAGAAACTCTTTGGCACCAAAGGTATGGTCACATTAATTATCATGATTTGTTGTTATTACAAAAACAAAGTATGGTTGAAGGACTCCCTACGTTGAAGAATGAGTATGTTGTTTGTGAAGGTTGTGCATTGGGACAGATGCATAGAGATGAATTCCCCTCTAATCCTGATAGGAGAAAACAATATCTATTAGAACATGTGCACACTGATGTGTGTGAACCAATGTAGACAAGGTCTCTAGGAGGTGCTTATTATTTCTTATTGTTTATTGATGATTGCACAAGGTACACATGGGTGTATTTCCTTAGGAGAAAGAGTGATGTTTTTTAATATTTTAAGGAATTTAAAAACATTGTGGAAAAGAAAACATGAGAGTCCATCAAAATCCTCCGCTAAGATCAAGGAGGAGAGTAAAGATTGGAGAACTTCATCAAGTATCACAAATATCATGGAATAGTACAACAATTTATAGTACACCACACTCCACAGCAGAACGAAGTTGCAGAAAGGAAGAACATAACTCTGGTTGAGTGTGCATGAAGTATGATGAAAGGTAAGAATATCTCAAATGCCTTTTGGGCTAAGGCCATTAGCACTGTTGTTTATTTAAAGAATAGAAGTCCAACAAGGTGTCTTTCTCATAAAACTCCTTTTGAAGACTTGTATGATTATAAACCAATAGTTAATAATTTGAGGATATTTGGGTGTAAGGCCTTTGCACATATTCCAAAGGAGAACAAAAAGAATCTTGATGCTAAAGCGATCAAATGTATTTTTATAGGGTACTGTTCATAATTTAAAGCATATAAATGGTTTGATCCATCTACTCACAAAGTGTTTGCAAGTAGAGAAGTAATTTTTCATGAGCAGGACGAAAGAAATAATGAAGAAAAAAAACATGAAGGATGGCATGTACTTCTTGAAGATGAGGAGTTAAAATAAGAGAAGCAGCAGTGGGAAAAGGCACCAAGTGACATGGATACATCCAGCAGTGAAGAAGAATCTTCAAAAAATATTGAAGAAGTCGCCAACCAATTGAGAAGATCTTCACGACAAATTCGTCCACCTTAAAAATATAAATTTTATCCCCTAATGAGTAATATTTAAAATGTCATAGAACCCATGAGTTTTAATGAAGCTAATGAACATGAAGAGTGGAGAAAAGTAATGGAGGAAGAATATGACTCTATAATGAAAAACAAAACTTGGGAATTGACTGAATTGCCTAAAGATAAAAAGCCCATGTGATGTAAATGGATATAAAAACCTAAATTCAAAGTAGATGGTATTATAGATAAATATAAAACAATATTGATGGCAAAAGGCTATTCACAGAAAGAGGGAATTGATTATGCAAAAACATTTGCACCAACAGCTAAATTAAACACTATAAGAATGTTAATTGTACTAGCTACAAAATACCATTGGAAGCTTCACCAATTAGATGTAAAGTCTAATTTTCTGAATGGTGAGTTAAAGGAGGAGGTTTACCTTATTCAACCAGAGGGGTTTGTGAAAAGTGGTCATGAACATTTAGTGTGTAAATTAAAGAAAGCATTGTATGGACTAAAACATGCACCTAGGTCATGGTATGAGAAGATAGATTCCTTCTTTCTTCAACAAGGTTTTATGAGGAGAAAAAGTGATCCAAATCTGTATACCAAGTTTAATGAAAAGGGGATTGTTGTATTGATTTCCTTATATGTTGATGATTTAATTATTACGGGAAATTAAGAAAAAATGATCAGTGGAATTAAGAAGCAGATGTCACAGGTATTTGAAATGAAAGATATTGGTGAGTTACATTACTGTCTCGGTCTTGAAGTCTGGAGAAATGTGGTCAAACATTTTTGTCTCAAAGTAAATATGTCAGGAAAGTACTTAAGAGGTTTAAAATGGATCAGTGTAAAGTTTATTATGTTTCAATGGAGAAGAACACAAAACTTTATTGTGATGATGGTTCGAAGGAGGTAAATGATATAGTGTAGAAAGATGTTGGGAATCTTGAACTATCTCACTACAACTAGACCTGACATAACATACTTTGTTAGTGTGTTAAGTTAGTTTATGTCAAAACCTCTAGAAATCCATTGGAATTCAGCGAAAGTGGTACTCGGGTATCTCAAAGGCACAATTTATTATGGTATTAAGTATATTGATTCATTCGATGTTGAGTTGACATGTTACTCAGATTTAGACTAGGATGGAAATCCGGATTATCAGAGATCTACTACAAGTTATGCCTTTGGCATTGGATCCAGGATTGTTTCATGGAGCAATAAGAAGAAACCTACTATATCTTTGTCATCCACTGAGGAAGTGTAACATCCCCGAACACCAATCCACTTGGAGGGAAACACTACCACGCAAAACATTCTCATTCTTTTATATATATATATATATATATATATATATATATATATATATATATATATATAACATGCATATTAAATCTAATTAACAGATTTAATCAAATAATACAGAGTAAGTACATGATTACTGCTAATATACATCATCAAGGACATTAACAATAACTCATATGCACAACATAATACATGATAACATATAAGCGTCATAGGAATGCAAAACATAATATTAAGCACAAACTGATACCTATCTTTGAAACTATGGTAATTCCACCAACCACGTGCAGACCTTCCACGAACCTCCCAACCTTAGACCTCACTATTCATCACGCTCAACAATGGGTCACCCCCAAGCTAGGACTAAGCTCCACCCAAGGTAAGGGAATGCTAGACTAGGCTTAGGTTATAAGAAAAACTACACAGAGAAATCAGAAGGATTCTCCCCAGGAGCCTTCTTACGCCCACTACTCACGAACTCTCATTCTCCACATGCTTGTTCCTCCCGTGAGTATACACCTTCACAAGCTCAGTCCATCAGTGCTTCATCTCCCTCTTTGGGCCTCGACAATAGGTCAGGTCAAGAAGTCTCAGAGATCCATAGCTGGTGTTGGACTCTCTCTGAGAGATAATCACTTCCCAGCAGCCTCTCTCACTTGAAGAGAGCTACTTCCAGACCTGACAACCTGCCTTTTCAACCAATTTTCAACTCAATTCTTGTAAGGTGAGGATAACAGCCACAACCACTAGTCAATTCCACTCAGGACACACAGAAGGCAACAACCCAAAGGTGGTTTGGGTACATACTCTACTCTGCAAGAGAAGTTAGGCTCGACTCACAGGACACACAAGTGACATGGCTCAATCAACATAGAGGATGAACAAAGACTTCTACCGATCAGACCGAGGTGAATCGGATTTCTAGAAAAACATCACAGGCTTCCCACCCCGAGTTGCATGAGGCATATCGAACCCAGACGTAGAGCTCCTCTCGGTTCAGAAAACTCACATTCGAATGGAGGACGAACCTCCTCCATGGTTCAATATCTAGGTTAAATTGCATGTGCCAGGGCCGACACATGTTGCCCATGAGGCTGGATGCACTCCATAGCATGCATTCCCTTTTTCACACAATCCCCTTATAGGAACTTAGGATAAAAGCATACCTTTCTCATAACTATGGGAATAATAATAAATCATTATTCCCAAGGAATTAAGCCCCTAAGCTTATTCCCTAGGCTCAACACTTAACCTCTCTTTCCAACCTTTCAACCCCTTTTCCTTTACCCAACTTGTGGAATCTTAGTCCCCCGTCACTCTTTCTTTGTGGTTAGTCTGCACACAACGATGTTTATTCTTTATCAATGTTCTGCATATTACATTTACAAAAACAGGCTCCTGGCCTTAACACTTAGGCTCTCCGGCCTAATAAAAACATAATCCTACCAGATTATCAATACTCATCTCACCAGCCTACAAAACATGATTTACAATTCATAAACATGATTACAACAGGGCTCGTCCTTGGGGATATTACAATCCCCTCCCCTTATTTTTACACTGTCCTCAGTGCAGCTTTTACACAGCCTCAGTAAGATTTCAAAAATCTTCAAAAAGATGCGGATATTATGCCCACATAACATCTTCATGCTCCCATGTCGTGTCCTCAGGACCGTACCAGGTCCACTGGACCTTTACAAGCCCTATGGCTCGATTCCGAAGTCGTTTTCTTTTATGGTCCAATATGCGCACATGATGCACTTGCAGGACACCTTCTTGCTCCAGCTGAATCACATTCCAATCAATTACATGATTAGCATCAGGTATATATTTCTTAAGCAATGAAACATGAAACAAATTAAGTACAGTCATAGATGCAGGTAATGCAAGCATATATGCAACTGGCCCAATCCTTTCTAGGATTTCAAATGGCCCACAAAATCTGGCTGCCAACTTGGTGTAGTTTCCCAGCTCCAGGGAACTTCTATTGGATTTTACTTTAAGAAAAACATGATCACCTCTTTGAACTCTCTGTGGATTCTGTTGTTTTCTTGTCTTGAGCAACTTTCAAATTCTTCTTATTTTTTAGCGTTTTTTCTTCCATTTCCTTCAAAAACTCTGGCCCAACTACTGCCCTGTTAGATGGATTATGCTAGCTTACTGAAGTATTTCACTTTCTACCATAAAGTGCTTCAAATGGGCTCATCTTCAATGATGCTTGATACCCATTGTTGTAGGCGAATTCTACCAAGTGCAGGTAGTATTCCCATTTTGATGGTTTTTCCATCACATACATCCTTAGTGTGTCTTCTATTACTCTGTTCACCCTCATTGTTTGTCCATCAGACTCAGGATGATAAGCTGTACTAAAATTCAGATTAGTTTAGAACCCTTTGAATAACCCTTTCCAGAAATTCGAGGTGAATTTCGGGTCTCTTTCAAACACAATTGTCTTGGGAATCCCGTGCAATCGTGCCTCTTCCTTCATAAATATGTCGGCAACATCCACTGCCTTGTGATTAGTCTTTAACAGAATGAAATGGGCAGCTTTCGTAATCTTGTCCACCACCACCATAATTGAATCGTGTTGCTTGTCGATCGTGGGAAATCCTGTGATGAAGTCCATTGTCACCACTTCCCACTTCCACTCAGGAATGGGTAAAGGTTGTAGTAACCCTTCTGGGTGTCTGTGCTTCGATTTAACCTTCTGGAACTCCATACATCTAGCGATGTATTCAACAATCTCCTTCTTCATACCTGAACAAAAGTAATGGTTCCTGACTGCTTCCACAGTTTTCTAATATTCAGGGTGCCCTGCATAAGGCACATTATGAATTTCATGCAAAATCATACATTTCAAGTCATGGACATTAGGTACATAAATTATGTTCTTGTACAAAAGTGTTCCATCGGTTTCCAATTTATAATTTTCCACTTTTTGTGGCATCTCACCTTGTTGTAGCTTTGTTACCCGCTCCATGTACTGCAAATATGCATTTGCAACATCTAAAATTATGTCTTTTATAACAGTTCGGTACATGATAATGGTTGTAGCATGTAATTCGTGTAATCTCCTACTGATTGCATCAACCATTTGATTTTCCTTCCCTTTCATATGCTTGATATCAAAATCGTACTCATAGAGAAATTCCAAACACCTACTCTGCCTAGCTTTCAAGGTTGGTTGATAAAAAAAATATTTCATACCGTCGTGGTCTGTTCTCAATTCAAACCTCCTTCCCATGAGTTAATTCCTCCACTTCTTTAGAGCGTGTACTATGGTTGACAACTCCAAATCATGAGTTGCAAAGTTCCTTTCATGCTCTTTCAAATTTTTGGATTCATAACAAATTACGAATCCATTCCGATTGAGGAATCCTCCCAGTCCTTCTTTCCATGCATCAGTGCATACCACAAAATATTCATTTGGATATGCAATCCTAAAGATTGGAGCACTGGTTAACAGTTTGTTTAATCACTGAAAGATTTTCTCACATTCCTCTGTCCACTGAAACTTCTTCTCCTTCCTTTGCAAGGAAGTGATAGGGTGAGCTATCCTTGAGGACCCTCTGATAAACCTTCTGTAATAGCCATCTAGACCCATAAAGGATCTGACTTCTATCACGTTCCTTGGTGCTGACCATCCTCTAATGGCCTCAATATTCTCAAGGTCTACAACTATCCCATCCTTCGAAATAATATGCCCCAGGTAATGGATCTGGTCCTGATAAAACAAGCACTTACTCAACATGGCATACAATTGGTGCTCTTTTAGCACCTGCAACACCATCCTCATATGTTGCTCATGCTCTTCCTCTGACTTGGAATAAAACAGAATGTCATCCAAAAAGACTATGACAAACTTGTCCAAATAGTCCCTGAATACACCATTCATCAGACACATAAAAACAACGGGTGCATTTGACAACCCAAATGGCACCATTGTGAACTCGTAATGACCATACCTTGTTCTAAAGGTGGTCTTGTTGATGTCTTCATCCTTTATCATTACCTGGTGATATCCCGACCTGATATCTATCTTCGAAAATATCTTCGCATCCTTCAACTGATCGAAGAGGTCATGAATCCTCGACAAAGGATACTTGTTTTTTACAGTCACTTTGTTCAATTGTCTGAAATCGATACGCAATCTCATTGTTCCATATTTATTCTTCATGAACATAATCGGGGCTCCCCAAGGTGACACACTTGGGTGTATATACCCCTTCTTCAGAAACTCTTCAAGCTACAATTTCAGTTATTTCAGCTCTGGTGTACTCATTCTGTAAGGAGCTTTCGACATTGGAGCTGCTCCGGGCATCAAATTTAGAGAGAAGTAAATATCTCTCTTCGGAGGCAGTCCATGTACCTCTTGAAATACATCTTCAAAAACTTTTAGTACCACATGGTCTTCAATACCTGACACCTTATCATTAGGCGTTTCCTCCACATGGGATGCAAATAATTGACAGCCTTTTTTGTACCACTTCTTCAGTTGCATTGCTGAGATTTCTCTAATAGCAATAGCTCTGGGAATTCCTTGGACTCTTTTTCGATTCCCTTCCTTATCCAAGAAAGTGAATGCCTTATTACGACAGTCCAAGATGGCATGGTGTTGTTCCAACTAGTCCATCCCAATTAGACAATCATAAGACCCTAAAGGCGGAATATCCAATTCATCCTTTGTGCTCAGTCCATTCATGTCTACTAGACAAGACTTAACCAACTCAATGACTTTCCTCTTGGTTCCTGTATCCAGCTGCACTAACCAAGATTTTTCATGTTTGCTTCTCGACAATTGCAAACTTTCCACCACTCTAGGATCTACATAACTATGGCTAGCCCCTGAATTGATTAAAATAGTAAAGGCATGGTTGTTGATCATACCTTCTACTTCAATCATCTGCAATTGAAATTCAGATTGCTTGTTGTCCAAGGCTGCATAGATCCTTGGTATTATACTGCCCATGTCCTCCACTGTTTCAGCTTGCTGAAAATTATGGACAGCTCTCACTTTTCCATTTTTATGGGGACAATCTCTGTACTTATGGTTTCCCTGACAGCCCCAACACTGAATGGGTGTCTGTCTTGGTCTTTGTTCCCCTACTTCATCCATTCTTGGCTCTCTAAACGTTGGTTGTCCTTGGGGACTGTTTATGAAAAAGGGAGGTTTGTCTCCCTTCTGCCTCTGCTCTTTCTTAAACTTATTTTGGTCATCCCAAGCCTTCTGAAAGGTAGGATTTTCTGTTTGTTGTTTGTATAAGCATTTCTCTCTTCTTATCATTTCTTCCATGGTCTTGGGGTCATCATACTGGATCTTGTCCCCAAGGGAAGATGGAAGTCCACTCAAATACCTTTGAATCTTGATAGTCTCCTCTTTGATGAACGGAACATACTTCAGCAATTCCAAGAACCTACGTTCATACTCATCCATGGTCATGCTGCCTAGCTTGAGTTCAAAGAACTCTTTCACCTTCCTGTCATAATATATTTTAGTCAAGTATTTCTTCTCGAAATATCTCTTGAATTCTTTCCAAGTGATATCTTTCTCTCTAATGTGTTGCACTTGCACAAGATGATCCCACCACATGGATTCTTTTCCTTTTAGTTGATACATTGTAATTATTCCTTCTACATGAGAGGAATAATTCCGCAGTTGGAAATATTTCCTCATGCCAAGCAACCATATTTTGGAATCTTCCTCCTTCTTATGTTCTCCATCAAATGTAGGAGGCTTAATCTTATTCATTTCGCCATTTAGTTCACCCACTTCATATCTCTTGTGCTTTATGGTAGGAGATGGGCTTGAACTACTGTGTGCCCTTCTCTTGGAGTGACTTTGGGAGTGATAATGGTGTCTACCAACACTCCTTGATCTTCTCCCCTCATAAGTTCGGTGACTCCCTATTCTACTTGAGTCACTCTCCTTATACAACTTCTTTTATATTCTCTCCAAACTCTTTAACAACTTTATGTTGAATTCTCCTTGTTTTTCCCGAGCTTTCCTAAGATTTATGCTATCTGGTCGGGGAGTTTGGGCATCTTTCTGCAATTTTTCAATGATATTCCTTAGATTTCCTTTCTTATCTATCTCTTTTCTGTTCCCATTGGAGTTCGATCCTTCAACTCCCAAGTGGGAGTCCATTCCTTTAGTTTTGTTTTATGAACTGGAAGCATTATGTCTTTCTTCCATTTCTTTGCACTCCATCACAATTCTAATCGGTTCTGGCACTCGTCGAACTTTTGCAATCACAATGTGCAGAAAACCAGAATTTGTTAGGCCATATGTCCTTAACAAACTCCACACATTCAAAACCAATTTGATTAAAGAAAACGATTTGATTTCACAAATCTTCCGAGTTCTACTTGGCTCTGTAACTTTCGGGTAATAGCCCCTTTTTCCTCGTCCTCAACCCATGTGATCACGGGCCATGACCAATGATTGACCACTAGGTTCTCTAAACGAAACTTTGGGGTTTCGGGTTTAGGTCCTATAGGCTCTCATAATCGCTTCCCTCTCCAAGTCCCGACTTTTGAACTCCCGACCTTTCTCACCCCGGGCCCACAACACAGTTTTCACCAACCAAGGTGGTGACACATGATGTGCTTAAGAAGGTCCACGTTACCTCGGGTGACACCATCTAGCCCCACTGCTTCTACTTTTTCCTTTGGGACCCACCGGCATATGGCACATATCCCATGTGTCCTCGTCCATCCCAGTGATGTTAGCCCAACTCACTAATTTGGCTCATCGAGATTTCGCGATTTCGGGCTTTGAGATTTTGTGCGTCAGCATTTCTCACTTCTCCCAGTTCTCGAAATGATGAAATTCTTCCTAGACAATTAACGGTCCAGATCTCTCCTGGATCAATGGTTGTGATCCAATCGTGAATTCACGTTTCACGAATTCTCACGAACTTTCCCTTTGACTTGTTCAAGTTACGATTCAGCGAAAGGTTGATCACTCTCCACACGTCCCTCCCAATGGACGGTCATGATGATGTCGAGGCTTCGCGTATCGCGATTTCCACACTCATGTGCAACTCAAAAGGGTTTTAAACCTTGTGCACGTTCCCTAGATCCAACGGTGGTTGGTTCACACACTCATATTTGATGGTCCAGATATGATCTCCTCTGTGCGCTCTCCTAAGTGTCTGGACGTGGATTTGACGATCCAAATCTTCTCCTTTACAACTAATCTACAGCTGCAGTTTTATTCTACCTCTACCCCCCTGAGCTTGGTAACATGGCCAAGTAACTCCTTGGTGCTCAGGAACTATCTAAGGTTCTAATTTGGTTCCTCCAACACAATTTCCACTCGATACCTTGGGTCCAAAGACCACTTATCTGACCCATCCATGCTTAGCGTTGAAACATGGCTCAGAACTTGAATTTTTTCTACTTCGACAACAATTCTTTACGAATTTCTTGCTTCAACTTCCACCAACATGGCCCACCCAGGTTTAGTGTTGTAACCAGGCTCTGATACCATATTGTAACGTCCTTGGCCACCAATCCACTTGTCGAGCAATGCTACCACGCGGAACATTCTCATACTTATATATATAACATGCATATTAAATCTAATTAACAGATTTAATCAAACAATACATAGTAAGAACATGATTATTATTAATATACATCATCAAGGACATTAACAATAACTCATATGTGCAACAAAATAAATGATAACATATAAGCATCACAAGCATGCAAAACATAATATTAAGCACAAACTGATACTTATATTTGAAACTGTGGTATTTCCACCAACCACGTCCAGACCTTCCATGAACCTCCCAGCCTTAGACCTCACTATTCATCACGCTCAACAATGGGTCACCCCTGAGTTGGGACTAAGCTCCACCGAAGGTAAGGGAATGCTAGACTAGGCTTAGGTTACAAGAAAAACTACATAGAGAAATCAGAAGGATTCTCCCCAGGAGCCTTCTTACACCCACTACTCACGGACTCTCATTCCCCACATGCATGTTCCTCCCGGGAGTATACACCTTCACAAGCTCAGTCCATCAGTGCTTCACCTCCCTCTCTGGGCCTCAACAACAGGACGTATCAGGAAGTCTCAGAGCTCCGTAGCTAGTGCTGGACTCTCTATGAGAGAAAATCACTTCCCAACAGCCTCCCTCACCTGAAGTGAGCTGCTCACAGGCCCGACAACCTTCCTCTTCAACCAGTTTTCAAATCAATTCCCACAAGGTGAGGATAACAACCACAACCACTGGTCAATTCCACTTAGGACACATAGAAGGTAACAACCCAAAGGTGGTTCGGGTGTAGACTCTACTCTACAAGAGAAGTTAGGCTCGACTCATAGGACACACAGGTGACACAACTCAATCAACACAGAGGATTAACATAGACTTCTACCGTTTAGACCGAGGTGAATCAGATTTCTAGAAAAACATCATAGGCTTCCCACCCCGAGCTGTGTGAGGCATACCGAACAAAGACACAGAGCTCCCCTCGGTTCATAGAACTCACAGTCGAATGGAGGACAAACCCCCTCCATGGATCAATATTTGGGTTAAATTGCATGTGTCAGGGCCGACACATGTCATCCATGAGGCTGCATGCACTCCATAGCATGCGTTCCCTTTTGCACACGTTCCCCTTCTAGGAACTTGGGATAAAAACATACATTTCTCATAACTGTGGGAATAATAATAAATCATTATTCCCAAGGAATTAAGTCCCTAAGCTTATCCCCTAGGATCAACACTTAGTCTCTCTTCCAACCTTTCAGCCCCTTTTCCTTTTCCCACCTTGTGGAATCTTAGTCCCCCATCACTCTTTCTTCATGGTCAGTCTACATGCAATGATGTTTATTTTTTATTAATGTTCTGCATATTACATTTACAAAAATAGGCTCACCTAATAAACACATAATCCTACCATCTTTTCAATACTCGACTCATCAGCCTACAAAACATGATTTACAATCCATAAACATGATTACAATAGGGCTCGTCCTTAGGGATATTACAGGAAGAATACAAAGCATTGTGTGCAACAACTTGTGAAGTTGTTTTTTTGAGAAGACTACTTCAAGATGTTGGAGAAGAACAAAGGAAAGCTACGATAATCAAATGTGATAACTAGATCACGATCGAGTTAGCAAATAATCCAGTTTATCATTCAAGGACAAAGCATGTTGATAATCAGTTCCATTTTGTTCAAGAAAAAATGCAATCTAATGACATTGCTTTAATGTATTGTAATAGTAGTGAAAATGATGCTGATATTTTCACTAAGCCTCTTGGGAAGATCAAATTTGAACTATTTAGGTTGATGTTATGTGTGGATGTCAATCCTTTCTCCATTAAAGGGGAGACTTAGAAATAATGGAGAATTAGTTGCGGTGATTAGTTGAGATTCGTTTCCAACCATTTTAAACCAGTTCAAATTGAATCTCATCATATATATATGGCGTATTTCTCATTTATTAATTGAACAAAGCTTGACTTTGCTTCCCCGACCTCCAGGTGCTAGGAGTCAGTTTTCATTCTCTCTAATCTTAAGTAAAATAAGAATGTGGAGAGCATTCATAATTTATTTTAAAAATCAAGGACATACACTGAAATAATGGAGTCGATGTTTGTGATTGAAAACAATGTTATTGTTCTTAAGTCTTTAAAAACTTTAAAATAAGATTTCAGTAACAGGTGAGTAGAAATGACTTTGCATACCAATTCACACGTAGTCATAGTTTCCAAAGAAATAACTCAATCCACGACACATAGTGTATGCCCTCTAAAACAAGAATATATATAAATAATAGCATTCTCTATCTCTATATTTTCTTAGCATTTTCTAGTACAAGATAGCATTTGTTGTTCGGAACCTACATGCAACCATTAGTATATGCAAAATAGGGCAAAGAATAGAAATACCTCTGCTTACACAAGTATATAAGGAAAAAAATATAAATAAACAAGTTATCATAGTAGTAATGATTAGAAGAGCTTAAGAAACCCAATGTACTTGCCATGGTGAAAGCCTTAACTATTGGTTACCAAAACATAGTCATCATCCACCAGATATATTACATTTGATTAATTTATTCTCAGGGGGTGTGGATTGAAATATTGACCTGGATTTTAAGTACAAAATCTAGTAAAAATGATCGATTCCCAGAAAAAATAAAACCAATGATGGGCTCAATTGGATTGAGGATTTTCTATAGAATCTAAAAGAAGCTTATCTGGTAGAACACTAACTTTTCATAGAAACAAGCACCCATAAAAAAAAATAAGAAGTCTCCCAGGAACTCTAGGCAATTATATTTCGATTGTTTTCTCCAAAATTTTGACATGTACTTTTGTAGGGATTAAGATGACTTTATCTTGAGTTGGATTCTTCAAAAACATTGAAGCATCTTGCTTGTATGGAAGTAATACTATTGAAGAAATTAAGATTCTAGCTCCATATTTATCCTTGTGAACACACTTTGTAAATTTTAAATATAGATACAAATTTGCGGCTTAGTGAAACAATTCAAATGAATTGCATACATTTTTTATTCTAGCTCTAGGAATTTTGATCAATTCTACGTAGTGCCGCTAAAGAGCCTAAGCGTTTCACTTCTGCATACATTTGTTTCTACACTGGAGAAACATTGATGCCTGCTCTAGAAGTTGGAGATCTAACTCTTCGAGTGAAAATATAGACAACCCACTTGACAAGAATTGATATTAATCACATATTTAGCTCTGTCTAACCAATTTTATTAAATTTTGGAGGCACCCAAGCCACTGAGAATGGGAACCCTCTGAAATTGGGGACGAAAGATCTGCAAATATCATCATTCCCAATTAATTCTAGAGACTTCAAGGGAACTAGTTTGTTAAGGTTCAGGAGGAAAGGCTCATGGAAATTTCCTTTTAATGGTGGTGTTGTTCGATCTACGTTGTAGTTTGATGCCATTGTGACTGCAACCCACATGGTTAACCACATGTCAGGATTTGCAGCATGGTAGGCAGGTGGCATTGAACAAATTTAGGTTTAATTTCCATCTAATTGAATTAATCCATGTTAGTTTGAATGCAATTAATTTGTCTCTATTTAAATGAATAGTGCACACATGGAAGGTAAGAGAGTTGGGTATAATTTGTATCTAATTTGTAATTTATTAAATTACCACGGTGAAAACTCTACATGTATTACTCATGTCGATAAGGTAGGTGATGGGTACCCTCCTGGGTAACAAGGTCTTCGCATCCTCACTACTACCTCTCAGAGTCAGTGTAAAGAGAAGGTTTGTTACTAAGAGTGCTTCCGCATAACATAGAGGAAAACATAGAAAAGGATATAGAATGGTGGAATCGAGTTAGGCATTGTAACCTTCACATCTAAATAGGGATAATCATTTACCTTATGCCCTTCTATTTTTCATACAATGCACTAGACTTTCTGTCTTCCGGTCTTTGAACAATTCAAGTCTTGAATCTATTACATCAGAGCTATTAGTTGTGATAGGAATCAAAATCAAGCTCAGTTGTTTCAATAATGGAAGGAATTTCTACAACATAATCTTGAGATCTACCTGGGTCAGTTGCATTTGACATAGCCCCCTTGGATTATGCAAATTAACTTATAAGGGGTGCTCTTCTCTTTGAAACCCTGAGGGGGGTCTTAATTCCGGTGGTTGCCCTTGTCGATATTGTGTTCACTCTGATTCCATGGTTTCTTGTGTGCCTTATTAGGATGGTGCCTGAGGTCTAGAACGACATCTCTGAAGGTATGGGCCTGCTTTACCTCCTTGTTGGTCTCTATGAGGTTTTAATTATTTTCATGAATCTAACATGAAATTTCTTTAAGTCTTCCCCAATATTGTAGCTTATGCATTATAGTACTTGATTTAAGTTGCATTGGCTATGCACTCTATTACATTCTACTTGCAGTGTTGTGTTTCTATGGGTTCGATTCTCAATACTTAATGGGAGGGGAGGTATCAAGTATGCTAGTTCTAAACTAGTCTTATAGATTTATTATTTTTATTGTAGGAAGACTATACAAAGTAGTCCTTTTACTATATGCATTAGATATTTGACAATACAGATGACTATTTCAAAAATTCCCATGAACGATGAAAATTTAAGGCTGGGAAGATTACCAGTGGGGAAAACACAAACCTATATGTAAATTGCTTTGACTTTAGCAGCAGGTTTCCCAACTTCCCTGTTACCGAAAATTTGTTGAATCCACAACTAGAAAATTATACACTTAATTAGTTTTACCTTCGTATTTGACTATCTCGAAGAACTTGATAAGAGGACTTACAGAGTTTAAGATAAACGTGAAGTTATAGAATTAGGTTAAATGCAGGGTAAAGTTCTCATGGATTTACAGAGTTTAAGATAAACGTGAAGTTTTAAGTTTATCTTGAAGACGAATAAAGTGAACCACCTAAAATATTCTGAAATTTTAAGCTCTGTAACATTCAGAAAGTTACCTACCACAACACCTAAGGCTATCATTGATGTACTATTGCCAATGATACCTAGTTTTTGTACATGCTCACAATAAGATTAAGTAAAATCAATTTTATGAATAAAAATATAACCTATCAATTATTCAAATTGTAGATATTTTGATGTTATGTGATCTTCTAAATTAATTTAGGACTTTAACTACCTCATTCATGATGTTAGAAGATAACTCAAATGACAAATCTAAGAAGAATTTGCCAAATTTTGGATGTTGTCAATCTGTTGTAGTCTATATCCTTTTAAACACAAACACTGCTCATCATATCCCTTTAAACATTTAAACACTTTTAATCATTATTTTGTAAATATTAAACTATAGATGCTCTTTTATAATTAAATAGTTGATTTATATATATATATAATTGAGATTCAATATGAGTTTGAATTCCTTCCAGAAATAATTGGAAGTTGTTGAAGCTGAGCTGGAAATCGTTCAAATTTCTACAAAAATTGGGGAAACACGAATGTGGAAAGGTAGTAACAGTAAATATTCCCTCTCTTGAGAATTATGTAGTTCAGTTTTCATTTCAGAGCAAGGATTCTTAAAAAGCTTTGAAACCCGTGAGGTTTTGAAAATGATGTATATATATTTTTTTAGTTTGGAATTTTTTATTTTTTTTTAATTTAAAAGAATAATAATTTTTTTTTAATTTTTGGCAGGTTCAATCTTGAATAAGGGTTTCCTCATTGATATACATTATCATAGCACTAATAACATTGTTTCAAATATTAAAGTTTTCTTGGAATATTAAAACCAAAATCAAAGTAATGCATAGTGTATACTGCAATTGTATGCATTGTATATATAAATTAAAGTTTGCTTGAAATATATGTACAATCTATATATAATAATTAAAGTTTACTTGGAAAATTAAATTAAGAGGGTTTTTTTCTTAAAAAAAAATTGATTAAAACCAAACGGTGTATATTGCAATTATATGCACAATGTATATAGTAATTAAAGTTTGTTTGGAATATTAAATTAGGAAGATTTAATATTAAAAACTTTAATACAAACTAAAGATTTAAAGTTTAGCTAAAAACTTTGATTAAAACAAAAACAATACAAAGAGTGTATATTGCAATTGTATGGATAGTGTATAGATCAATTGTTTTATGGATTGTGCTCTAACTAATGTTTGTGTTTGTTCAAGTTTAGGTTTCAAACTATATTTTTTTAGTTCTTTGAATATATAAACTATCAATGTGGACATAGCCACTCTCATTTTCAAACTTATTTAGAACTTGCAATTAATTAATTGTAATTGTAATTAACATTTATATTGATTAATTATAATTGTAATTAGTATTTATATTTAATTTTTACCAATGTTGCATGATAGCATAGTTCCTTACTTAGAAGGGACTACGCTACCATGTAACACTAGTATTATATGATTCTCATAAACAACACTGATAACAACACATGACATATATTTATTGACGTTGGGCATGCTACAGGATTGCATGCGGTCATGTGCAATTTCTTAACCATATGACACCAAATTTCTTAACAGTATAATGATGCGGCCATGTAAGCATGAAAAATAGCTTGTCTTCATTAAAATGGAGGGATGTCCTGAACATGGATGATTTTAGGGGATAAATTTCGCTCATGGGCTAATTTTCCATGG